>JAQZBX010021914.1:0-31918 GCA_029593785.1 Cabassous unicinctus
TTCCAGTTTTCAGAACATCTACATTTGAATGAAGTGATTAAAATATGCTAGTTGGTTTGGAAGCAAAGGCATTGGATTGCATCTTAAGTGGTGAATCAAGCCTGAAATCACTCACAGATCACTAACAGAACTTGGTTATTGTCACCTCTGGGAATCCATGCTAAACCTCCCTGATTTCCTTCCATATGTACTCAGAAGCTTCCCTGGTCTCTTCAGGTAAGTAATTCTTAAGCTAAATGCCAAAGGGAAGGACACCTGCCACCTCAACTTCCTCAGCTGAGTGCTGAGGCACGTGGACACCTGCCTCCACACACAATCTCATTACTGGTTTATTTTATCCTGCAAAATTGGGAGTATGCCAGTGCCTTGTCTCTAAAACTGTTTACAAAACCCACTAAAATCAGATAATATTGGAGTTGAAATTTAGTGAGTATTTTAGACAAAATTTCCATCGTGATGACATATTTGGGAGTGAGACTTAACCCTGGGAATGCCTTTCCATATAGCTCTGCCTTGGTATCTGACTCAGGCTAAGAAACTCTTGGGGAGGCTTTGGGAAAAAGGATGGCAGGGGCAGACAACAGGTTATGCTGCCTGGGGCTGATGACGCCCTTAACTTGAAGATACAGAGACCACTAATCAACAGATCGGGGGAAGGATAGATGGGGGCCAGCTATTATATTACATATACAATTGTCAGGATTTCTGTTTATTCCAGTCAAGATGTTAAAGCATCAATATTTATAGTGGGGAAGTAAGAACAAAAGAGGTCACCATTACGGGTCACTGATAAAAATTGTTCCCATAGCCACACTACCACATGGTATGGGGTAATGGGCATTTAATATGCAGAAGGGGGATCAGTGACCCTCCAAGAAAATTGCTGTGTGGCTCCCATTGGGTGGCTCCCTGGACCTGATCTCTGACTGATGAGGTCCTACCAATAGGTCACGTGGTTCCTAGCCTTGCTGGTAGTAGAAGTCTTGGTTGAGCCAGGTAACCTGGTAACTTGGGGGAAGGAAGTTCCCTGTGAAAACAATGTTTCAAGATTCTGCTTCAAAGAGGGCTGCCCCAGGGCTGAGGATGAACACTGAATCTCTTCTATCTGAACACTCAAAGAAATGTTATCCCCATTGCATCATCTCCATCTTTTTAAGTAAAAATCTGACCTTATGAATTATTTGCCAGCAGGCATGTGCCTTTGCTATCAGGCCAGCTCTGGAGAGGTGTGACTCCATCCTTTTTAAATGTAAATAGAGGAGGGGTGCAGAGTCTTTGGTGTTACTAGTCAATTATCTCTCTTTTTATCTGAGATGAGAGGGGCAACTCAGACCCCATGTTCCTTAAATGCCAATCTACCTCTCTCTCCTTGTCTTCTTGAACAAAGTCTTAAGTCTGTTTGGAATCTCTGATCAAACAAAAATTTAAGTTTTAGTTTCCAGTTTGGGGTCCCATTTGGGGCCTTACCAGACTTTCCATGTGGTGAAAGAAAATTTGTTGTTCCCACTGACCAGGCCCATAGATAACTGTATCTCTTTCTATGGTTGGGCCTTATAACAATTTTTTACTTGGTTTTGTGAGAAACTGCATTTTTTTCTCAAAGTGGTTGTACCATTTTATATTCCCACCAGCATTGTGTGAGTGTTCCAATTCCTTCACATCATGGACAACACATCATTCAAGTTGATATGTTGTGATTTTAATTTGCATTTTCCCAAAGACTAATTGATTTGTTTTTATATTTTGTATATATGGAGTAAAAAAATATGTAGTACATTTTGTCTAATTTCTTTCACTTAGTATATTTCCCTTTTTTTTCACCTTTAATGGAAGATTGTTAACATATTACTATACACTATTGTCCACAATTGCTTTGTTTGTATTTTTGCCTGATATTAACATTTTGTAACATTAACTCATTTGTTCAGTTTTGAAGAAAAACAGTCATATATGTGCAATATTACCCATATTCATATTTCACACGAGGTTTTGCTAGGCTATACAGTACTAGGTTACACTTTTCAGATTTCTTCTACTAATATACCTGACCCTAGTCCTTCCCTTTCAACCACTGTCATAGCCATATATTAGCACTGCTAGTTACAAACACTGTGATGTGCTTTCACCATTTCTATACATTTCCAAAGATTTATGAGCAACTTTTTCCAGTTCTGTACAAGTTAACTCTCAACTTCCCAATCTCTAACGTCATTATATTTTCTGGTGACCTGTATTCTAGTTATTAACTCCCTGAGTTTACAGAATATATTTAGTTGATAATAGCACAATCATACAGTATTTGTACTTTTGTGTCTAGCTTGCATCATTCAACATAATGTTCTCCAGGTTCATCCATGTTGTCATATGCTTTGTGACTTCATTTCTTCTTATAGCTGCATAATATTCCATTGTATGTATATAACACAATTTGTTTATCCATTCATTGGGTGATAGACACCGGGGTGGTTTCAATCTTTTGGTAATTGTGAGTAATGCTGCCATGAACATTGGTGTGCTGATGTCATGTCACTGCTTTCAGTTCTTCTGATTATATACCTAGTAGTGGTATTGCTGAGTCACAGGGAAAATCTATATTCAGCTTTCTTAGGAGCTGCCAAAAAGGGCTCCCCATTGGCTGTACCATTCTACATTCTCACCAACAGTGAATAAGCATTCTTATCTTCCCATGTTCTCTTAAACACTTGTAGTTTTTGACTTTTCAATAGTGGCCATTTTACTAGGTGTGAAATGATTTCATTTCCCTAATCACGACTGATGAACATTTTTTCATGTGTTTTTTTTTCAACATTTGTATTTCTTCTTTGGAAAAATGTCTATTCAAGACTTTTGCCAATTTCTTACAGAAAGGTTTTTAAAATAAAATAAGTGATCAGGGTACTGGTCTTGATCATCTTCATTCAGATTCACTGGTGTGTTCATTTTATATTTTTGATGCTATTATAAGTAGTATTTTTATTTTGATACATTTCATTGCAATATACTGTAAGATAATTTATTAAGTCTTTGAAGGACCAGATTCATAGTTACTTGCAACAACATTAAGGGCTTGACATACCATTATGTACTCCCCTATTAGGCACTGTCTATGCTCTTGAGAGACTCCTGTTCCTCTATTTGAGAACATAGAAGGACTCCTCAGAATGGGAGTCCAACACTGTGCATCTCATTATATGGGACTCCACACACTTACACAATGCACTATGACAAGATGAACACTCACACACTTCCTAGAAAACTGCCCCAGGTGGCCCTGTCATGAATGGCTCCACATCCAACACCCTAAACCAGTAACCCTTCCCTGCCATGTTACCAAAAGAACATTCCCAACTTTATAGATTTAACCACATATCTGCCAATCTCCAGTGTTCAATTGCTCCCTCCCCCAGCACTTCCCCAGTTCAATGGAAAGTCCAATTCATCCAACACACCCTACCACCTGATAAACAAGAACTGCCAAACCTGAAATTATCACTATACCACTGTAATGCACCTCCATTTCACAACTATGCATTTCCAATTTAGCATAGATTTTGCCATATGGGCATTGGCTCAAAACCTTATTTCCCCTTTCTAACTCTTGTAAACTTAACTTCCAGATTCTAGCTCTGTGAGTCTACTAAATTTACTTAAATCATATGAGTGAATTCATGTAATATTTGTCCTTAAGTACCTGCCTTATTTCACTCAACATAATGTGCTCAAGATTCATCCATGTTATTCCACATATTAATATTGTAATTCTTCTTACACATGAGTAACATTCCATTATATGTATATACCACAATGTTTTATCCATTCTTCTGTTGATGAGCACTTGTGTGGATTCCAACTTTTACTAATATTTAGGACATAATTTCTGAAACGTGAGTGGACATTGGAAACTGACTTGTCAATTGCTTAACAATGCTGTATAACCCGCTTCCTCCAACGTAGCTTCCAGGGCTGTGCTTCCTTAGTGTTCATTCAAAAGCACCCCGTGACCCTAGGCCAGCCATTGAGCAGGTGTTCCCACAGCAGGCGCTTTCATCCCCATGGCATTTGAGTCAACCGAGGCTCCCACAACCAAAAGTGCTGTGTAAAGGGACAAGAACTCTTTCTTTGCCTCAGCATCCCCTCACACCATGATCCCTGTAGCCAATGGCTTATTGGACTTTATGCCATTGGATCTAAAACCCTGACATTCTTATTTCCCACTAGGGGGACGTTTGCTTTCTTCCTTGTCCACCTTTATACTGCTTCTCCCATCGGGTATAACATAGTTCTCTCCAGCTCCTAGGCCGCAATTCGAGATAAATCAGATTAGCTTCCTGTTGCACACCTATTTTCCATTCAGAAGCAGTCTGTGCAGGATGTAGCTTCTGGCTCTCTCAAGAGGCAACCCCACTTGAAGTGCTCTGGAGGGCAATTCTCACCTGACAAGATCGAATTTCCATGAGTTTCTTATCCCAGTGTCCTCATTACGGTGTATTAGTTCTAAAGCTGGGTGCTCGGTTCCGATACTGCATGCCACCATGCCACTCAGAGTGACTCAGGTTCTCAAACAGCCCAGAGTGGCTTCATGACATGCAATTCTTCCAATCAGGAGAAGGTGCCACAGCCTTCTAGGACCAAGGGAAATTAGGCCCTACTCATATATTTCCAAAATTGGTGAAACAGGCAAAGAGAGTTCTTGTTTCAATTTCATTTTCAACTTTACATGACTTCATGGGGAGAAACCCTTGAGCAAAATTCCTGCGTGAATTTGTGCTCAGCCCAACTTTCCTGGAAACTTTGAGAATGCATGAAGTAGAGATCCATGCTTACCTTAATTTGATCCTCCGGAACGCCAATCTCTTTGGCCAGCTCTTCCCTGGTAGCTACACCAGGGTAGGAGTTCTGCTCTAAGCATGCCTGCAGGGCAGCCTTTGGTCTGAGGTTCAAAGCAATCCTCTGTCATTGGGCCTCTCCTCTGAGGAAGCCTGATGAAGAGAAAAGTGTAAAAGGCATTGGAACGATATAAGTATAGATGAAAACTGGGTGTGAGAGCAAGGGCATCTCAGTGATTCCTGGTTGAGGGCCTCTAAATGCTAAGACTACAAGCTCTCTGTCCTTGAGGCTTCCTCCTCAGGCCATGAGAATTTAGGCCCAAGGATGGGTAAATATCCACAGCAGAAAGGGTGCTGAACCCTGCTGTAGGGATCCTATCCAGAAGTTCAAAGAAAATGCACAAAAGTCAAAGGAAAACCAGGAGGAGCCAGGGAAAGAAGGAAAAGGAAGGATAAGAAAAAGTGGAAAGTTTAAATTAAGAAAGCCCCGAAAAGTTGATGCTGAATGATAACTAGTAGGTTTCCCTAAACTTGCTTCTTTAACATATGACATGAGGTTTTTCATGGTATGTTTTCTCCCACCCAAGGGACTCACCTGAAAACATTCCCTACAGTAGCGACGTGTAGGACTCATGGCTGCCCTGTTCACTTTGCCAGTCTAGCATCCAATTTTACAGCTCCCTTCAATCTCCTGACCCAAGTATGACAGGAAAGCAGTCCCATCCCCAAGGTGTCCGTCTCTTCCCCATTGCAATGGAAACTGTCTTAACGTCCAGAAAATAAGCAAGGCCCTTGGCATGAACAAAGTACAAAGATACTCTTGGAAAATTACCTCTCAAAGCCCTGGTAAGATCCGTATTGGGCAGAGTCATCTGGAGCCCAGGGAGAAGAGGTCCCAACTGAGCAGTTCCCAGAAAGCCAGGTCTTATGAAGACTCAGGATTTCCTGCCCACTTTGGAAATGCCTTTCTGATTGGCCCTTCATTAGGAATTTGTGACCATTCAGCAATCAGATTAAGAGGAAGTACAGATGCCCCTGGAGAATATGGGAACCCCCTCTGAAATCGTTTCCACTGGATCCTGTGCTCCTTAGTTTCTAAAGAGAAAGACAATTTGTTTCCTGTTCTTCTCACGTACTTCTCACTCTTTTTTGCCCTACCAATCTCCCTATGATTAAAATGGGTAGAGCCTCCCATAGCCTGGCACTTTCCACTTTCCCCTCAGCTCTTGCCAGCACAGAAGTCTGACCACCAGAAAATGGATTCTTTCAGTTTGATGGGGGAAAAATCTTTAAATAAAGTAGAGAGCAGAATTAGTCTCGCTGAGGCAAGTCATGTGTGATGTAAAATTTTAGGAAGTCTAGAGGGATGGCAATGTGACTCCTGCCCCCTACATGTTTTGTAAAATGATGTGAACCAAGAAAACCTGAGAAGCACCGAATGGGACAGAGTGTCTCCCTCCTAGATGGAAGTGAAGAGAATAGCATGAAGACAACTTGCTTCTGATTGGGGCTGAGCAGTCATCCTAGACAAATCCCTAAAGGTGGAGATCCCCACTTTGAATCCCCAGCACCGGCATCCCACATTCTCCCACATTCCTGGAGGATCCCCAACTCCACACCCCACTCCAACCACCACCTCGCCCAGAGCCCTTTCCCTATCACATCCTGCTGTTGCGCTCTAAAGGAAAAATGCCCCCTTGCAGCTCTTCAGGCCATTTCCCTAACTTGAGGGCAGTAAGTAGGAAGCATCAGGGAGATATGGATTCCAGAGCAGGAAGCAGTCCACAGGACCAAGGTCCTCCACCTTGTCAATTCAGGGCTCACTCTGAAGTGCAGAGAGAGTTGATAGCGAGACCCTGTCTGCCTGTTCCTCCCTTCGGGGGCTTCTGGTGATCTGGCTGCAGCTGTGATGTCCAACAACCACGGTGATGAGAAGGTCTAGATCTCAAGAAGAAATCTGTGGTTCCCTGCACACCAGATACCCTGAAGCAGCCCCCTTGTACCTGCGGCTTTGTTTTCAGTGCAGCAGGGGTGACTTGCTCAGCAACCAGCTTCTAGGTACAGAGCTCAGCTACCATGGTGCAGAGGTCCTGCAGGGACAGAGGACTTGCACTGCCCAAGGCCAGGGCCCTGAGGCTCCTCTCAGCTTCCCAGCCTGGTTCTCCAAGCCAGTGGAAGTGTGGCTGTCAACATCAGGTTCAGCTTCTGGATGGGGAATATCCCACATCCATCAGCACCAGAGTGCTTTCTAACTAGCAACACCTGTGGCCACGTGGTCAACAAGGTTTTCTAGGCCAGATGCTTCAATACCCCTTTCTTCTGCAGCCACTGTGCCCAGACCTGTGGTTTCGGAGGAGCATGCCCACCATTTCTCTCCCATGGCCATGGCATTACACACCTCCTGAGAGAAGCTGCAAATAGGTTCAACCACATGGAGGTTGGCTTGGAAGGGTGTGGGGACAGGAAGGTGTAAGATATGTAGACAGAGATATCAGTATAAGTCCACACATACTGTAAGGGATTTGGAAGATATAGAGACACCTATAGATGTCTGTATTTATTGCAATGGGCCAGTATCATGAATGGCTGGCTAAGTCAGATCGTCACATTGAACTGCATCATTGAGTTGGAAGCACGGTCATGTGACTGTTGAGAGTAGTATCACTGAACTCGGGCTCTACATTAATATCTCAGATTGGCAAGTGAAAGAATAACACAAGAGGCCACATTATTAATGTTGTGTTTGTATATGTCAGATTCTCTTCACTGCATATATGCCAGCCATGTTGGGGTGTGTCCCAGGGTTTCTTTGCATGTGAATGTGGGCATGAGTGTTTCTGCCACTGAGCTCGGTGCATGAGTGTGGTTTGTGTGTGAGTGTGTGTTTGTGTGTGTGCAGGCTGATGGGGGTGTATGTTCAATTCAACAACCTGTGGAATGCACCAACCTCTTCTTGGTGTTACCTGACAATCTAAAATGGCATTGGAATAGCCTTGCCCTTCAGTTTCAGAGCCTTCACATTAGTGCAACATGTACACAATAGACCGTGCCCTGAACCTGGCCTGGACCCTGACCCTGGCCCTGATGCTGCCCTTAAACCTCTCCCTAAAATGTGGCCCTAAACCCTAACCTGAACACTAAACCCTAACCCAACCACTAATCCTAATCCTGAATGCTTACCATGACCCTGACTCCTACCCTTGCACTGACACAACTGACACAGACCCTGACACTGACCCTAACCCTAAGCCCTAAACCTGACCCCAAGCTTAACCCTAAGCCCAGCACTCTGCCTTAGCCTGACCCGATCCCTGGCCTTAAACCTTACCCCAAACCCTAGCTCTAACCCTAACCTAAACCCTGGACCCTGGACCCCAGACCGTGGACCCTCGAAACCAGACCCATACCCAGATCTGGACCCTGGCCCTGGAACCCAGAATCTGACACCAGAGCTTAGATGCTGATCCTTGTATACTTACTAGGCCCCGGTGAAGTCTGGGAGGGCTCTGCTGTGCACTTCTTCTTTTTGGCCCTAGTATCTCTGGAGCTATATCCATGAAATTGACCTCTGTTTTTAGCTCACTATCCCAAGTGTATGTGGAAAGAAGTTAAAGCAGGTCATTGACTGATTGGTACAGGTGAGGGGACAGAATGCCAGTGGATGGAATTACAAAACATAGAAACCTTTCCCTTCAGACATGTTTAATGTACCAATGACAACTCACATATGGTGTGATGAGCCATGAGGTCAGCATCAGTGCTCTCACCACAGGAAGGGGGTGCCCTAATTTCATTATGATCCCCAAAAGGTGTACAATGCATGTGTCCTTTGTTTATGATAATATGAACGTTACTGCCTAGCTATATGGGTCATTTTATCTGAATTTCTCAAATATGGAAAAGAGAAATGTCAATAGGTATCCTCAGATGGGTGCACGCGATCACAGATAAACCATTCCCTCGAGTTTCTTGATGTTTTACCTGATGTAATGAACAGAAACATCTTTCTGTCTTATGATGCTGAGCTGTGAGGGCCTTCACCCCTTCATTCATCCCCTTATGGGTAGATGTCACAAGAGTTGTCCCTTGCCTATTCCATGCTTCAGTGCTATGGCAAGGCTCATATTGGTCAACTGCCATAATCAGGAATTTCAGCACTCCCTCTTTATGCATATAGGTCATATCCAGGGTGGCTTCCCCTCCTGCCAGACAGAAGGGAATGCAGTTCAGTTATGTCCTCTATGTCCTGGTCCCCTCACCTGACTTTTGTTAGAATTCCTGGAATATCCAAAAGACTGAGGGCCTGATGATGGCTGGATGGAAGTGGTGGTGTTCCTAACCCTGCTTCTGTTCAATCAGGATTTGGGCCAAGTGTCCACTGTCTTGTGTCCGTGGAGCCCCTGGATTTAACATGGAGCCTGGAAACCATCGTTTCCTCCATGAAGTCATTGGAGAGTGCCACCACAGCCCATAAGTCATTGTGAAATCCTCTATTTGGCTTTCAGATGCATTGGTCTTTCACTCTGGTTCCAGGGGTTTTCACTGGAGCATGTGGTTTAATTTGCCAAGGTGGAGCACCAAAGCCAGAGGGGTCTGGTCTAAGGTTTTGGGAATGCCGCTTCCACCTCCTACAGCGTAGGCCCCAGTGAATGTTGAAGCATGTCGAGCAGAGCCTGAAATTCTCCGTTGCTGAGGGCTGGTTCGTCTGGCTCAGGGTCCTGCTCTGGGATTTCGGGAAGAAAGAAACCTTGTGCCTTTGCCTGAAACTCTGGGCTAGACAGCAGCTGATCTAAAAGGCAAGATGCCTCCAGATCTTGCTGGGACTCTGGGGAAGGTGGGTGTCATTGCTCCTCAGCTGATTCTGCCTTCTGCAGGCTCAGTTGTGTCTCAAGGTGCCCAGGTAACTTAAACGTCCATTTGTGAGAATCGCCTTCTGCCATCACTGCCTGGAGTTCCATGCCAGAACCACTGCATGGAGTGAGATGTGTCTGGCTGGCCCACATCCTGCAGCTGTTGCTTTTCACTCTCAGGTTGAGGTGGAAGGTTGACCTTAACCTGCACCATGCCTGTACAAGTGGTCTCGGAGAGATCCTGACCTGCTCTCAGGAATGGGTGTAGGGAAGGTGTCTGGGTAACTGAGATCCCTCTTCTCAGTGGTGGCTCTCTTGGCAAGTGTGTCACAAGCACTGGTGGGAGAAGAGCATTGGCCCCTGACTGCAGAATCTGGAGGGTTAGACCACCAAGAACATGGGTGTGGGTCTCAAGCAACTTGCAAAATGATCCCAAGTAATAATGTGTGTATGGGGGAAAGAGGAGCAGGTGTAAGGACTTACTTCTCGCTGGAAATATTGCACAGAAGATGGTGATGGGACCAGTTGGGGACCATGCATGAGGGTCTTTGCCCTTAACCAATGGTCATGTGGGCCCTTTGATTTGGGGCATCTGCCAAGGAATTCATGCATCCTCTGGTGCTCTCCTTTGGGTGCCGAGCTCTCCGGGTCTGAAACCATACCTAGGTGAGGAAAAGAGAGACATGGGCTCATGGGTCCTCAGGGAAAACAACTACATTCCTTCTGGACTCTCTGCCAAGCAATTAGGCCATTTATAAGGGACCCAAACTTGGGTTAGTAGAAGAGAGGGAATGATGGGTCTTTGAAAAAATATATCCAAGTGAAGGGAGATGATTTCCTCCTGAGCATGAGTGAACCCTGCCTTGCTTAGCAGCAGGGAATCTGTTCTGCTCAAAGGCGTCAATCAGGATATTGGTTTGGGATCTCGTGATGGCAGTCCACTTATGGTGGGCTTCTGTGGGTATGCTCTCTGAAGGAGAACACAGGAGGAACAAGGACATTGAGACCAGTTTTCACATTCAACCCCAGACACACATATTTGGCTATCATTTCTGACCACCTTGACTCCCGCTGAGACACCCCCCAGTGAGTCCATAGACCAGGCCAATCCTTGGAGGCAACACTCATGGTGGCAGAGGAGAGGAGGTTGCACTGCCAAGCAGCATCAGGAGCTGAAGGTCCAAAGGCTCCTTTGCTTCGAGAGCATCTGAAACAAGCAAACAGTGCAAAATTGTGCACACCTCTGGCTTAGTGATGCCTAGGACAAGTCATTTTTGGTTACTCCCCCTGCATTCTTGGCAGACAGTGTCAGCCCACAGGAAAAAAGGCATTTCTGCTGGGCGGGATGCATGGGGGAAAAGCACTGGTACTGCAGTGTACTCATCCTGGTGCCCATACTGCCTCTGGTCCTGCTCTTGTCCTGAGGAGGATCCAGACCGCAGTGAGCTCTTCTTCTTCAGGAACCTTGATCTGTGGTTCTGGAATCAAACCTGAAGGACCAAGGAAGACATGAGTGCCAGCATTGCAAACAACAGCTCCAATAAAGTAAAACAAACAGGGAGGTCCATGTGACCCTCGGGCAAATGTATTGGGGACAAATGTTATTATGCTTGCAAGATGTCACAATTGCAGAATATCAACCTAGAAGGTAGGAAACCACATAAACTACTCTCAACGCTGATTAGCATCTGGCTTTTGATCATGCTCAGGCGATCCAGAGTCATTTCCCCCATGGGAAGAGACTGGGTTTGGTCTCCCCTGGCAAGCACATTCTCCCTCTACCCCCTCTCTCTGTCCTTCACTCCTCCCCATCCTGTGCTGTCTCTTAAGTCCCCTTGTCTTCCCATCACAAGCAGTAAGGCTGCCAACAAACTCAATGTCTGTGGGTGTGATCTGTGATCAATATCTCTGAAAAGCCAGGACTTGGGATTGCCCAGGTCAAACTGATGACCAGCTTCCCGTTCGTGTTCCTGCTTTAGTTTGTTGAACCCAGATTGGAAAATCGGTATGGAGTCTCCCAGGGACTCAGATGCCTAGTTTTGAAATGCATACCTGAAATGTAACCAACTAGATGCTGGTCTTGGCCCGCATCTCCCGTTACTCAGGTTAGATGAAAAAGTTTCTTTCCACTCAATTCTGAGTGTCTGTTTTCACAGAGAAACTGGATACCTCATGATTAGACTTACTTTCTAAAGGAAACCCTGTATCAGCTGACCTGCGCTTCCTACCCAGGCATTGGGCTCAAGTGTTATACCCCTTCTCTTATCTAGTTATCTTAACTATTTATTTGTTTTTAAAGATTTATTTATTTATTTATTTATCCCCCCCTTGCTGCTTGTGTTTGCTGTGTCCATTCACTGTGTGTTTTTTCCGTGTCTGCTTATCTCCCCCTTGCTGTGAGGTCCTGCTGCATCAGCCCACCACACTGCGCAGGCCAGCCTGCTCTCACAAGGAGGCCTAGGGAACCGAACCCGGGGCCTCCCACATGGTAAATGGGGGCTCTATCGATTGAGTCACACCCGCTTCCTGCTGTGAGGTCTAGCTGCATCAGCCCACCCCGCCCCGCGGGCTGGCCGGCTTGCCCTCACAAGGAGGCCCCGGGAAGGGAACCCAGGGCCTCCCATATGGTAAATGGGAGCTCTATGGATTGAGCCACACCCGCTTCCCTCTTAACTATTTTTGGACAGGAATTCTGAAACACTGGTGGACACTGGAAACTAACATGTCAATTGCTCAACAATGTTGTCTAGCCCACCTCCTCCGACGTAGTTTCCAGGGCTGTGCTTCCTTAGCGTCCATTCAAAAGCACCCCATGACTCTTTAATGAGTTGAGTGATTTCTGCTTCTATAGATTTGTCTCCTTTCAAGTAATAAATCTTTCCATGCTGCATTTCACTGATCATGTTGATATCCTGCACGGTTACAAAACACTTCTATTTTGAACTCATTTCCTAGACTATCCACAGTTTTTTTAGCTTCCCCAATATAACGATTCTTTTCAAATGACAGTTATTAATAAATTTTACAAAATAAAGACAAATTGGTTAATTTCCTAAAATTTCTGAGTTGTAGTTTCTCACATTTTGATGGTCACCTAATATAACGATAAGTCCCTTATGCAATGATGAGATTCAATATCTTGTGGTTAGTAAAGAGGAAAACTCTGTGCCTCACGTCTTTTTCTTTTACTTGATTTCCTTGTAAAATTCCTTCTAAAATTCATTTTTTCTTTCATTTAGGAGTTACTGATCAATTATTATTTCCTTTTCTTGTGATTATTGATTTTCAATATTATATGAATGTGCTTATGCTGTAATAGTTTAAAACATTAGAAAATATAAGTTTATCAGGGGTTGCATGATGTCTTGGATATATTATAATGTGATACATCATAGTTACAATCAGACATAAAATTGAAAATACACTGAGTCTACAATGAAGTAGAAATCATTCCCCAATATTTCCCTGTCTTTATATTAAACATTTCTTTATTAAGTTTATTGCTAATAAACAGTATTTCAAATTTAAATAATCTCAAATGCAGAGCCAAGGAATCCTGGACAATCAGGAATTGAAGTAAAACTGGCCTCTGGAGGATGTAATTACTAATTGCCCAAGGTGTGTCAGAGAAATGATCCATCCAGGTACTTCCTGAAGAATAACAGTATCTATGCAAAATAGAGGTAGGTTGGTTCATAAGATTTAGAGTGTACCTGAATCTGTCTGAGAAGCAGCTCCTTGAATTTCACTAGTGAAGTAATAAATAGGAGCATGGATTTTGTAAAGTCTCTTTAAATGATGTAAAAGAAATATTCATGTCAAGGGAGATACACTTGTCATCTCATTTCTCGGTTATATACATATGTATGTGTTAATTCATGTGTTTCTTTAAAAGAAGAAATATCGAATTCACTGAAAGGGAGTGATATGTCTCAGTAATATTAGCATACAAAAATATATCCATTTTAAAGTATGATTTATGCTGAAAAATCTGCTTGTTTTAATTTGTTTCATTGCTGAAGTACAAAATGAGGATCTCTGAATTTGATAGTCCAAACTCAAAAGATTGAAAATATAATAATGCAAAAATTATGTAGAAAGTGTGCTAGTGAAAACTCTATTAGTTAAATACTTCATGAAGTATATTTTATAAGATATCTAAGAAATTTATATGCAATAATGTTTTGTTTAATATTTTTAATAAATTCTTCCATAAAAATAAAATAGTCCTTAAAATTTCTAAAGAAAGGTCAAGATAGCCAGTGCAGATTTTACTATGAAAAAACTGACTTTTATTTGTTGGATATAAAGAACCACCTATGTTTTATCTAGATTCTTTAAAATATCATTGTATTTCAACTATTTAACAGTTGATGAGGAATAAGAATCTTACTCATTATCTTGTTTTACACATATTAAATTGTGAAATAAGTAATTTCTAAATACCCTTTAGGTAATAAGGATTATAGAAAAATCCCTGACCTGTCACATATATCCAAGGCTATTTATTCAACTATCATGATACACTATGGAGGAGTAGTCAGAAGGTATATTTAGCAGAGGGAAATTTGACAAATTCTAGAGAATGAGGAGAAAGAAACAATCTGAAAAGACTGAAAATAGTAAGGAACATTCTAATGGTCAATAACAAAGCATATATTTGATAAAGAAAATAAAAACAGTTGAGCATTTTTTTGGGGCCAATAACCTATCCTTTAGTTCAATAATATGAACTTAGTGCCTGAGGATTATTTTCACTGTTTAATAAATTACCTTCTTGAAGGAATTTCTTTTCTTTGTAAAAAATGAGGATAATAGAATAAGTCAAACATAATTGCAGCAATTATTACAGAAAAACAATTTGCATTACAGATTTGGCAAAAACACAAAAAATGCATATGAATATAATCAATGTAGGAAAATCAACATTTTTATTATTCACATAAATGGTAACAAAATTAATAAAATATTTTTGCAATGACAAATGAAATATATAAGTAAAATAATCATTGTATGAAATCTAACATATTAATGGTTATAACACTTTAATTCTCAGTTTTTCATATATGAAAATGATATGTATGGGAATTGGAGGTCTACTAATTATTTTATCATTGAAAAATAGTTATGATTGAAACAAGATTGGTTTATGATTGTAAATGGTTCAAAATAATTATGGTTGAAACAAGATTGGTTTATGATTGTCAATGGTTCAAAATTACAAATAGAGTAATTGTAGTTAGAATAGTTACTTTAAAAGAACCAATTTCAAAAAATATAGAAAAGCATATAGGGTGGTAATTTGGATAGGATTGTAGCCCATCATAAATATTGGGAATCATTTCTGTTGGAAGAAAGGACACTTTATAGAAGGCACATTTCAGGTGAGATATATTCTTAGAAACTCTTAACTGGTAAGAATGTGAAGTAGAGTGACAGCTAAAGAAATCAGACTATAAATTGACAAAAGAAAAATGGAATCAATTAGATTTTGAATCAAATAACCATTTTATAGATGATGCTGCAAAGGAAGAAAGGACCCTTTCATGTATTATGGAACACTGGAAAGAAAGAGTGATAGGAATACTTTATCTGGTCTCATTGGAATTAATATCATTTTTAGAAGACCGCAGAAATTTGACTAACTTTGTTACTTTAACAGTTTATTATCAGCTGGCCAAAGAACAAGATACATCATAACTCATCCTAGTCATGATAAGTGTAGAGAATCAGTAGGAAATGTAGAAAATTCATAGAAATTGGCTGATACAGAGACTCTTACAGAGTATGTCTGGAACAATTTTTGATGTTGAATAAAAGGAGACAATGATTGGGCATTTCTAAAAAGAGTTTGAAAAGATATTAACAGACATATTGTGCATGTGAAAATAACTGAAAGGTTTATGAGATTACTCTTATTTTAAATTACTTTATAATTCTCTGATCCTATGAACACTGAAATTAACATATATCAGCAGAGTTAGGAAAAATAATAAAAGAAATATATGCTTTCCCTGATTTCTATATAATGTCTTTTGCCCATTTCCTCTATGTTGACACAAAATTTGAAAGAAGTTTAATTATATTTGAGATATGTACTTAAATTTGCATCTATTTTGTGAATATTTAGTGTTTTATTACCTGTACATTTTTGTTGTTTATTCCATAATGTGAAGTTTGCATTACTGTGACCTAGTTTTTCATATTCAATATTATATTTGTGTAATTTCTGCATTATTCTTGAAAAGATTTTCCAAATTTCCAAAAGGTTGTGGAAAAAGATTGGGATGATTTTGAAAAAAACAAACAAACAAACAAACATCATATGGATAAGACCATACCTTATTCACCAAGTACTTCAGCAGATGCCTGTACAATTGAGAGAGCTTCAGTGTACAGTCACTGCCAATAAGGAATAGAATATTGACAAATTGGTTTACAGAAGCCTACTGTTTAAAATGCTCTCTTAGCACTTTCTCTTATATTGTGTCTGGGCTTAAAAATAAAGTTGCTAGAAATAGAGCCAAGTTAGGAATTAAGGACACGATAAGGATTTAGAACTGTAGCTCTTGCTAGTGTTGGAAATCTTGAAGAGTTGCTTATTTTGTTGAAAATGTGGGCTATTAAAACACTGGCCTTCAACAGGGATATGGTTTGGAAGCTTTTCATCCCTTTATGAGCTAAGGATAAAAAATGTATATCGTACCCAATTTATCCAAGCTTTCTGCAACCTAAAGGAAAAGGAGTTACTGAGCAGAGAGAGATATTACAATCAATAGCAATGAATTTTTTCCTGCAGTAACTTTATATTGCTTATGCTATGTGATTCACTTTTACCACCAAATAAGAAATAAAAGCTTACTCTAGTGAGTGGATATGCTCTAGCAGTTGGGCACCTGCCTCCCACATGAGAGGTCCAAGGCTTGGTTTCCATTGCCTCCTAAAGAAAATGAGCAGATGTTGTAATCACTTCAGATGCCACAAATGCTGCAACCTGTAGACACCACAACCAGCAGATGCTGCAATGAGCTGATGCCTCAACCAGCAGACTGCCACAGCCAGTGGAGATCTGATGTGGCTCAGGCAGTCAGGCACTGGCTTCCCACCTGGGAGGTCCCAGATTCAGTTCCTAGTGCCTTCCCAAGAAAAGGAACAGACACAGTGAGCAGACAGACAAGGGAGATATCAGGGAGGGGGAATAAATAAATAAAAATAAATAAATAAATCTTTAAAAAAAAGCTTCCCCTTCCAGATGGAAAGAGTTTTATTATTCTGGTTCCCAAAAGCTTAGGTAACATTTTGGTGGCTAAATAATATTATTAACATTTAATATCTAAGAAATGAATAACAACCTTTGTACTTTAAAATCCATGCTCAGAAAATATTCAGCCTTAAGGAATTTACCATCATTTAACTTGAGCTTTCAACCTGCAACTGGTACAAAGAACACAACAGGTTCCTTATGGCTCAGGGCATTTTATTCAATATAGAAGCAAGTGGGATTAATACCACAAACCTTATATTATCCAAAAGTATTAATCCTAGTAAAAGTTTGAAATGTGTTTACATTCATCAAATTTTATTTTTATACTCCTATAAACAAGGATTTCATAATGCAGTTTTTAAAAATTAATATTTTAATACCTCAGTCACCTGAACAGTTGTTTTCTGGGGAAAGACAACTTTGGCCAATTTTATACTCAGTAACACTCTTTAAAATCGGTAACTACATTTCCAGATCTATGCCGGCGTAAGTATGCCTTTAATTTTCACATCCCTTGATTTATATATAATTTATATTATATGTAGAGTTACAATTCAAAAATTCTCCTACAGATGTTTAAATATGTAGAACCATTGGTTTCTAGTGCCCCAAATCTACTACTCTACTGATTCTCCTTCCTTTTACTTTCTCTCTAAACTTTGGTATTTTTTCAATATTTTTCAGTTGTTCTACATTGGTATTTCTGAGCGTGTATTTTTAATTAATAAACTTGGTACGAGGTAAGCTATATTAGTCAAAAGACTTAACTTTTCTTCCCTGAAGAATATTTTCTTAGGATATTGTTTTATAATTTTTAATTGTAAATTTTCTTTTCTTCCCTTTTGCTCTCACTGTTGCCCCACTAGGACTTAATAGGGTCATCTATGCCTTCAATCTCATTCTTATTGTCAAACTTTTTTTTTTATTATTTACAAGACCACTGAAAGCATATTTAGACCTTCATTCTAAGCATTTAATAAATGTGTGGAGTGAAGATAACTAGTTAGGTAACTAGATACAATATTGACAAAATGGATATAATACAATTTCATGTTTTTATCTCAGAATTAGGGCAATCATTTATTTCTTCTGTATTTTAAAACTATATGCATTTTATTTATATAGTATGACAAATGTATTTTAATTCTTTTCAATAATAAAGCAGATGATCTTTTAAAAATATATTTTATTACAGAAGTTTTGATATCACAAAACTATCCTTCATAATGTGCAGAATTCCCACACAACACCCCTCCACCAACACCCTACACTTTGTGGAACATTTTTTACAGACTATGAGGGAACATGATCAGACTGTTACCACTAACTATGGTCTCTAGCATATATTTAGTATATTTTTCCATACCCTCCTATTATTAACACAGTAGCTTCTTTGACATTGATGCAAGAGTATTACAATACTGCTGTTAACTATAGTCCATAAGTTACATTAATTGTATTTTCCCATGCATCTCCATATTCTTACCACCTTGTAATAGTGATGTATATTTGTTCTTGTTCCAAATGCTTTATTCAATGCTTTAAATTGCATTTATACAAATATACATATAATTTTCCAATAATTCTCTTGAATCTGAGATGTATTTTTCTCTTAACGAAAGGAGGATACAAAATCATACTATATCTCTTTGAGGGTGTTAACTACAGGTTTTATAATGTTCCCCTGCTCTTTTAACTGTCTCAGAATATTTCGAGTCATTTATAATGTTTTTATTCTACTTTTCTTTAAAAATATGGCTTTCTGATACTGCTTTGTAGTCCTGATCTGTCTGTTCAAACTGTACATAAGTCAACTAAAAACTCCTTCTGATCTCTGTACCTTAAAGCCAATTGCTAGTGATTTCTGCTTCATGGTATGTAGGTATGGAGCTGGCAGAAATATATAGGAGTCCTCTCAAATATACATTGGAGGACACATTCCTCACAGGCTGTAATAGAAAAGACTGCCCATGGTTTTCCCTTATAATTTACTCAATATCTGTTCTAATAGAGAAATACCCTCAGATATTTTGAAGTCTGCACATAACTGGCTGCTGACTACTTCTGGTGTTAACAAGATAAGGCTAAGGGAAACAATGCTTCCCTCTCCCATAGTCTCCACATTTCTGATTTTAACATGGCAAAATGCACCTGTGTCCCTCCTTGTGCTCCATTTATACTCTTATATAATACTTCTGCCCACAACTTAGATACCAAATTTATTATGTTGTCCTCTAAAATATATTAAAATCAATTCACAAATACTTTACCATTGTCTTCAAAACTGATGTTCTAAATTTGTATTCTTTACTACTGTTTTGGTGGTTTATTGACCATTAACCTTAGACTTAAAGTCTATTGAAGATTTTAATGAAAAATAGGATATAAAAAAATGCTTGCATTTTACCCAATTATAAAATTATTCTTGAATAAATAAAATACAATGACAATCTATTTTCTGATCTGCTTGTACCAATTAGTGAGAGTTTTCTTTGCTCAATTTACTCATCAATATCTTATATTGCCAGATATTTAAAATTTTTTGTATGCTGAAAATTTTCTAGTTGTGTTATGCATGTTTGTGTGTGTGTGTATACATTTTGGTGTTTCACAAGGGAGTTAAATATATAATTGACATAGGACCTGCCAAACTACTACTAGGTATTCACACACAAATATTGAAAGCAGGGTCTCAAACATATTTTAACATGAATATTCATAGTGGAATTATTCATACTTGGCAAAATATGGAAGCAATCTAATTGTCCATCAACCAATAAATGGATAAAGTATATGGTATATACATCCAATGGAATGTCATTCAGCTGTTAAAAGAAATAAAGTTCTGATATATGCAATAATATGGATGGCTCCTGAAGGCCTCATGTTGAGTGAAAAAAAACAGAAACCAAGGGACAAATATGATTTCAATGATATAAATTATTAGAATTAGCAAATTCATAGAATCAGAAACTAAAATACAGGTTACCAAATACAGGTTATGGTAGGGAATTGGCAGCTAATTACTAGTTAACAGAGGTGCAAAGTTATTGTTTGAAGTGAAGGAAAAATTGGTAATGGATGGTGATGATGATAGCACAACTTTGTGAATGTAATAAATACTACAGAAATATATATTTGTATATTAGTCAGCCAAACGGGTGCTGACGCAAAATACCAGAAATCTGTTGGTTTTTAGAAAGGGTATTTATTTGTGGAAAACAGTTACAGTTACAAGTCCCTAAAGAGTACAACTCAAAGTTACTTCCTCACACAAAGTGTCTTGCCATCTGTTGATGCAAGATGGCAGTCAATATCTGAAAAGATTCACCTTTCCTCTTTCCTTTTAAGGTGCCATGGGCCCACCTTCTTCTGATCTCAGCTGTAAGCTGGAGGGCTCATTTCTTTCCAGCTCAGCTGCTCTGGTCTCTTCACAAGGTCAGCTGTAAACCTTCAGGCAAATGGCTCATCTCTCTTCTTTGGGCCACAGGATCCTCTTCAGCTTATCTCTTTCCTGTATCATTTTGCTATAAGCTGCAAGAATTGTAGCTGTTTGGCAATTTGATGTAATTATGAATTCCAAAAATATGATTGGATCATGCTTGTAAACTGATCTGTTAATCTAGGCATGATTAAGTTATGATTAAGGCATTTACTGGGCCACTTCAATAAGGCATTGAGCCCCACCCCTTGGTGGGTGGGGAATCAAATATAAAAGGCATGGCAAGAACAGAGTTGAAGCAGTTTTTGAGAAGCAGTTTTGATGTTGGAGAGAAGGCCCCAGGAGAAGTAAAGTGAGCCATTCACTTGATAGTCTTCAGCTGACCTTGTGGAGGATCCAGAGCAACTAAGCCCAGAGAGAAATGCAGCCCCAGGGTGAGAGGAACCCAAGAAGCCTGAACCCAGGCAAAGGTTGGCAGCTGTCTTGCTACAACACTTGGCAATGGACTTTGGTGAGAGAAGAAACTTATGCTTTATGGCCTGGTATCTGTGGACTTCTACCCCAAATAAATACACTTTTTAAAGACCAACCCATTTTTGATATTTCACATTAGCACCCCTTTGGCTGACTAATACAAGAAGCCAGATTTCATTTTCCACATTTAATTTGGAAATGTCTTTGGCTAAATCTCCAAGTTCATGATTTTCAAATTCTATCTTTCATATAATATCATGAGTCAACCTTGCTAAGTTCACTGCAACTTTAAAACATGGATCATCTTTCCTCAACTTTCCAATAATAGTTTCATCATTTCCTTCTAAGGTCTTATCAGAAATAACTTTAGGCTCCATATTCCTTTCAACAGTCCCCTTAAAGCAATCTAGGCCTTTTCCATAAAGAATCTCATAATTCCTCCAAAAAATACCCTTTCCACATATATAAAACTTTTATAAAACATTTTTGGAAATTGTAAAATCACCACAGTACCAAATTCTGTATTAGTCAGCCAAAGGGATGCTGATGCAAAATTCCAGAAATCTGTTGGCTTTTTAAAAAGGTATTTATTTTGGGTAAAACTTAGTTACAAGTCCATAAAGAGTACAATTCAAGGTTACTTCCTCCTCAAAGTCGTTTGCCACAAGTTGAAGCAAGATGGTTTGTGATAACTGCAGGGATTCAGCCTTCCTCTTTCCTCTTAAGCCTCCATAGGCCCTCCTACTTCTGATCTCAGGTGCAGATTGGAGAGATTCTTTCTTTCCACCTGAGCTGCTCTTTTCTCATCAAGAAGGCAGCTGTAAACTGTCAGATAAATGGCTCATTTCTCTTCCTGGGGCTGTAGGATCCTCTTCTGTGTTTATGGAGCTCTCTTCTCAGGTATTTGCTTCTGTGTGTCTCCTTGATTAAGTGTCCATTTATATAGCCCACAGTGGGTGGCAGCAGGGACTCAAACTGTGTCACCCTAATGATGTGGTCAAACCAAAGCCCTAATCGTAACATAATTTAATCAATGTCATCTCAGCTGAATCTAATATAATCAAAGGGCACCACAGCCAGAGGAAAGTGCCCACAGATCTGTCTTGTAGAATAAATTAAATGAAAGGGTAGTGAGACATAATCTTTTTGGTCTCATTTGGATTCAATTCATTCTCAGAAAAACCTCAGACCACTTGTTAATTTTCTTACCAAAACAGTATCTAAGACTTCTGGTTAAAAACAAAGGAAATAGCACTAATTACCCTAGACACATTGTATAGGAATAGAATCAGCAATATCTGTAGAATGTGTTCAAACAAATGGAATGGTTTAGAATATCTCTTCTGGGGTTTATCTTGGATGAGTATTTGTAGAAAAGAATAAGAAAATAATCTCCAGATGTGACCCGATATTTATACAATTTATTGTACTGAAATAGTGTAAATATGACTCAAAAACTGAAAAGACTTGATTTTATTTTAAAATATTTAATTAACTTAGATTACCTGATGCTATTAATGTTGAAATTATATCAGTTCAGTTAGAAAAGAAAATGAAATGGGAAATTCGTGCAATCTTTCATTTCAAAATACTGTATTTTGTGCATTTTCTTCATGTCAGGCATTGACACCAAAGATGGCATTGTATTTGATACTGATGTGGATTGCCTCCATTTCACTTTTATCATATTCTTAATTTTATACTTTGACAACAAATTAGAACATTTTAGAAGACATAGGAAAGCTGCCCATCTTCACAGAATTCTTCCTCATTAATATCTCAACCTCTCTGGAGCTCCAAGTTTTGCAAATTCTGCTGTTCTTATTGATTTATCTGGGAGACCTGACTGGGAATCCTCTAATTCTTACTGTCATTGTAACTAACCTTCATCTGCTCCTCCAATGTATGTATTTATTCACAATTTATCCCTCATTGATGTTTGCTGCATTTCAGTTACTCTCCCCAAATTGATTGTAAATTCTCTGACAGGCAGTAACTTAATTTCTCTCCCAGCATGTGCTGCTCAGATTTTCCTGTTTCTCCTGTCTGGAACCAGAGAGTTGACCTTCCTTGTGGTGATATCCTATGATCCCTATGTTGCCACCTTCCACCCTCTGAATTATGGGCTCACCATCACCCCACATCTGTGCACACATGCAGCTGATGGCTCATGGGGAGGGTTGGTCTATTCTGATATCCATACAGGTATCATGATCAGGCTCCCATTCACAAAGTCAAATATCATCTATCACTATTTCTGTGATGTACCTCAAATTTTGAAGATCTCTTCTTCAGGTGTTCAGTTTTGTGAGTTTGTGTATGCAGCTCTAATTTCTTGCATTGCCTTAGTATGTTCTGCCTTTTTGTTTAAGTCACAAATTGGTATATTTTCAATGGTGCTTCAGGCACATTCTGTGAAAGCTCATAACAAAGCCCTGTCTACCTGTACTCCACTGTTGGCAATTATCCATGTGTTTGTAATTTCTTCATTTACTGCAGTCTTTAGTCCCACTACAAATAAAACACCTTTTAGTAATCTTCTCATGGCCATGTTCTACAACACGGTGCCCCCATTTACAAACTCCATCATCTGTAGTCTATTGAACAGAGAGGTTAACACTGCTATACAAAGAATGTTCCACAGACATATTAATTTAATAGGCAGTGGTTTCTTCAATTTGAAATTCTGAAAAAAATTGAAAAATTTTTAATTTTTATTGGTACATGATTTTAAATTTGAATCTATCCCTGTAAAATATGGAGACTTTTTTTTTCCTGGATACAACTTTTTGTTTTATGAATATGTGATAATGAGCTATACACCTGTGCCCTAATATTGGAACCCCATACCTTTGTGTAATTCACACATTCATCTCGACCATGTTTTCCACGTTTTTCATTTGAAGCCTTATTCTCACTCTCTTTTTTCTGTCTGAAAAGGTGCATGCCATGTTCATTCAGGCTCTATGCCTGATGTAGACTAGCTACAGAGTAGATTGAGATGTAGCCCAAAAAAATGGAATTGAATCTTGCGTGCAAAATACTAAATATTCATAGATTATATGAAACACTTTCCCCTCCAAAACATTAAAAAATCTTATTCTGTCAATATGGAATGATCTTTATTTTCCTGATTCTCATATCTGAGCCAGCATTCTGATGGTTAACATAATTTACCACTTTATATTTTGCAGCTAAATCCCATGAAGGATCCATATTTTGAAAATTTTCAGTGTTAAGAAACTAATGCTCATATAACATTAGGTGGCATCTTGCAACTGATAAAGAGAAAAGGTGTGCTCATTTTGCTTAGTTTCTACTATTCAGAATAAAAACATAATGTATGAACATCACAAGTCTAACATCAAATATAATACTCATAAAAATCTGAAATGAATCTCTTTCCCTCCTATGACTGAGATAAATCATTATATTTTCAATAATAATTCACGAATCCATCATGATTCTTTCAATATAATTTGTTACTACCTGGGTCTCTGACACAACTATTTTTTTAGAAAAACAACACTGTCCAATTTTGTACTCATTAACAGACTTTTAAAATTTTATAGCAAATATAAACATATTATTTATAATTACAGATAAACTTCTCTATCATTGCACGTGGGAATATGCCCTTTATTTTGTATCACCTCCTGACTTATATTTCAATTTATATTTAGGTTTCTATGTGGATTTACTGTCCAAGTTATTATCATGAATATATTTGATTATATACATCCATAAATTTCTAATTCCCAGTATTGTGATAAAAATTCTAAGTGTTCTATGTCCATTTGATTGTCTCTCTATAATTTTATATTTTACTTCATGGATTTCTGAAGTTCTATACAGATTGACCTAAGCATTTTCTCTTTTTTTGACTAATATTCCCTTCACCATGTAGGCTAGGTCAGCCAAGAAATTTAGGGATTTTTAACCAGCATAAAGGTACCTAGATTTTTTCCTGTAAATTTTAAATCACCAGCTTCATTGTTATCTCTTTATTAGGACAATCATTTATTAATTACATATTTTTACATATTTGTATTTTAATTCTATATTAAGAGAAATGATCTTTAATCTCAAACAATCCTAAACAATCTTTTCAATGCTTAAAATTATACATATATATGTATATAATTTCCCTTAATTCTCTGGCATTTCTAGTTCTGTCATTTATTTTCTGATCACAAAATACAGAAGGAAAAGCCATACTTTTTTCCTTAGAATATATTATTTCCAGGTTTTATACTGTCCCGCTGTCTCGTTAATTGTACCAGTGTATCTGGCATCATTAAAAAATATGTGTTTATTTCTTTCTTATTCAATATCTGGATTTTTTCCAATTGTTTGTAGTCTTAAGATTTTTGTTTACAATCATGAATAAGCCAATTAATTGTTCCTTAAGATGTCTTTCACTTGGAGCTAAAATGCTGGTAGGTTTTGTTTAATGAGAAGATGGAATGGAGCTAATCACAATTTGCATTGGCCTCAAGACCTTATAACAGGATACTTCTCTCAGGCATTAATCCACAAAAGCTGTCCATGGTTTCCCTTAACAATATTGTCTGTTTCTAATTCAATAAGGAAATACTGTCAGGCATTTTTAGGCCTCCACAGGCAGCCTGCTCAAGGCTGAGTACTGCTGGTGTTAACGTGACAAGGCCAAGTAAAATCTAAATCAGCATATCAGGTCTCAGCTTTACATGATTATTCCATCTGCCAAAGGTCCACATTTTTGAATTTTAAGATGTCCAAAAGTGCCAGTCCCACTTTCTGCTTCCATATATACATCATGCTTATTTTCCTTTTCAATAGATACTATTATCATATTTTGTCTTCCAAATTATACAAATATCAATTCATGAGTACCTTCTTCACTGATGATCATAAAATATGTAACTCCTGACTATTTTTATGGTGTCTTCATCAGGATAAGGAATAAGGGTAATTATTTTGAATAAAAGTCTGATGAAGATCTAAAAGAGAGATATGGCACTAAAATGCTTATTTAATCTTGAATAGATTAACGAATGGAACATGGTTGTATTTCAGTCACTTGATGTACACAAGAACACAGGTCCTCTGCTCCTATCTCAAAAGCATTGAAGCTTGTCCTCAAATCATTATTTTCAAAGTGTTCTTTATGCTTACATGTTACAGTCATTCCTACAGGTTTATTTTGTGTGTGTGTGTCAAAGTTTAAAAACGTCACTGCCACCCACCCTGCAAAAAAACAGAAATGTATTCGTAAAACTCAGCTTGTGAGCTCTGCTCTGGTCTTATATTCCCTTCTTGTCTCATGGTTGGTCACAAAGTCTTCAGTTTCAAAATCTCACCAGAAGCTACTTCTCAATTAGTGATCAGTTAACAAGGGATAGCCATTTTCCAGAATAATAGGGACCATATAATTGATTTCCAATAGAGGAAAATTAAACAAAACAATAATTCTTGGAAATGGAATATATGGGATGAGGCAGTTTTAAAGGATTAAACAGAACATTTAAAATTTATATTTCCTTTTGTTTATAGGTAATCAACTTTCTGACTTTAAATGCTGCCTTAACTCATGAATCCTTGTCTCATTAGAAAGCAGGCAAAAATTTGTCTTTTGCATGCCCTTTGTGTTGGCTATACAAATTTTCAATTTTAAAAGCGTATTTTTCAGGTAGATTGAATTATTCTTAAGATTTTAGTGTTCCTCCCTGTAATAAGACAGTGTTCCATTACACCGTTGATATATAACTTGACCATGTAGCAGGCACTTTCAGTATAAATGAAAAGGAAGGAAGAATGCGGATTATACTGTAGGATCTGAAAATATATTCAAAATTATTATACTATTAGTTTTCATCTTTTATGGTTTAATCCACTTAAGCTGTTTTTGTGTAGGTTGGGGGTTACAATGTTATTCCCACTGCAGTATCATCTTGCATGTCATCTGTTGAGTATTCATATATGTTCCCTCTATTCTTCTACATTTATTTTTTGTGTTTTTTGTCCCATGCCACATGTTTATTGACTATTATTTTATACCAAGATAAAACATTTGCTAAGAAAATGTTTTCTTAGCAAAATTTTTCTTCCTTAGTAATGTTTATGTTATTTTGATTTCATGAGTATTTTAGGGCCAAACAGTCTATTTTTTCTCTAGAAAATCTGCAGGGATTTTTATACATGTGTCATTGAATAAATTAATATAATAGACATTTTATAATATTGCATC
This sequence comes from Cabassous unicinctus, assembly GCA_029593785.1. Taxonomy (NCBI): domain Eukaryota; kingdom Metazoa; phylum Chordata; class Mammalia; order Cingulata; family Chlamyphoridae; genus Cabassous; species Cabassous unicinctus. The sequence goes on from JAQZBX010021914.1 coordinate 27,086, forward strand.
TTCCATGTCACAAATCGTATAATTCCCCAATTATTTATTTACTTTATAACTCTCAGTGAAACTTTAATCATTGGCCAGAGGACTTTAACAGCTTTCTCATTAAGGGGGCAATGCTTAATTGATGGCTTAAGGGGTGGTGTCTTACTCTACAAGGGAAAGGTTTAGTAAATGGCCTCTTACAACTTGATTCTCCTTTTACTCCCCTAATTATGCCTAACTGAGACTACAGAGGTCTGGAGTGGCAGGTCAGGACCTGTTAAGTGCATCCCATGTTAAATAAGAAATTAATAATCTTACCTGCCACATCAATGGTCACTTGAGTATCTTCCTGGTTAATGATTTGCAGTATTGACCAGCGATCCACACCTGACTTTGACCCATTCTGTCTTTCCCTGGGACAAGGCATTGGGTTCCTGAAAGCAAGGCAGCTTGGGACCAGGAGCCCAACCCTCCACCCTTGAAGCAAGTTCCTGCTGAAGTTGAGCCTGGATTCAGGTGGCCCCAAAGTGACATTTGCCTTCAATGGTGGCAGCTAAAAGGTGAGCCTGTCCTTGTGCTCTGGGCCTGCACTCCTCACATTTCTCCTCAGCAGTGTGATCTCAATTGTTGAAAACAGTGGAGGTTGTTTATAAAAGGGAGTCCATTGAAATTTGGGGACCCAGGGAAAGTTTTTGAAACTTCCTACAGATATCAGAGGCAGACTAGCTAATAAAGTGAGTTCCTAGGAAATATGCTCTTCTCTAGAGTCAAGATCTACCAGAAGGTATTTTTTTTCATTGCTCCTACAAGCTTTCCTTGAAGTAAGGCAAGGTTTTTGTCCTGCCTCTGAGCAATTTCCTTGAGCTTATTTTAATTGACTGGTTTGGTAGTGCAATTCCTAATCCCTTTGAGTATACATGTGACCACATGGTCTTGGGCTCTCAGATCTGCCTGTTCCCTCCTTCTATTTTACACCAGACATTTACCTGAATTCATGGTCCCATACAGAGGTCACTCTTGGCTGTCCTCTAATTTGTACTGCATCTGTAGGGTGGCAGGAAATATTAGCCTCTTCATTTTCATACCATCATTAAATATATTGTCCCAATTCCGGAGAAGGCAACCCAATGAGAAGTTGACTGGAATGCTAGAGAAGCCACCCATTATTATAGGGGAGGATAATTGTGTTGGTCAGTCTTAGTAGCATCTCACTCCTAGACTTTACTGAATGGAAATTGCCAAGTGTCCTGGGGATTGGAAGCCCTTCTCGCCATTCCAATTGTCTAGGGATCAGGTGTCTCTTGTCTCTGGGTGGTTCCAGAGCCTTACAGGTATTAGAAGACATCTGAGTCCTATTGTCAAATTGAGGCTTCCAAGCTGAACTTCCTACCTAGGAAAAGGACTGACCAGGGTCCCCTCTTTTGGTCTACTTAGGAAGTGACTGTGAAAGAGATCTCATTTTATGGCCACTGCCAGAGACTGAGTTTTTCAGTTAAACCAGAAATTAAGAAGCACATTAAGAAGCTATAAACTGATAGCTCTTTGGCTTGCAGACAAACGGCCTTGGGGTCCCCAGAGGTAATGGATCAATAGTAATCTCAGGGCCTCCAGGGGATTGAGGAAGGAACAACCTCTGGGCACTACCAAGGGTGGGAATCTAGGGCCCTTGCTATTAAGACAAAAGAGGGCATACAGGCTCTAATTAAAAACCTAGACTCACCAGTCTTGGTCAGGTGTAGGGAGCATTACTTACCTCTTTGTCTCCTATGTTGCTCACCAAATATGTTAGCAAAACAGTCTGGGTTCTGGGTTTCTAGGTTTTTTGATTCATTGCAAGAAATAATTTAAAGATTTGCCAGTTCAATAAAGAAAGTGAAAATAGTATATTGAGAAATGAGAGAAAAGACATTGTATGCACTCAAGACATGGGTATGGGAGGGCTACAGGGTAAGACATGCAATGTGGATCCCTGAGATAGGTGTTTTTAAGGCCTTTCCTTCTCTACCCTCCCTTTATTAAGGAGGGATCTCAGCTATTTGCTGTCCTGGTTCATTGCCTTTCTAACTTCACCTGTTAGTTTTCATGGAAACAATGGGATGGCTTTTCTGCTTGGGGTTATCTGGGACTTCTTTAGAGCCTGGGAGTTTCAAATGGGACCTTGTGACCATGGTCTTAGTGAGATCTTTGGTTGTAATGGTTATAGCTTTGTTCTCAAGTGTCTGCCTTCCCTCAGGGTATTTCTGGGTGGGGTCTCATGACTATGTTCCAACCAGTGGAGTCCCAGCTCATATGGTTATATTCTAACCAGCCACCTTCCATTGTTAGAAAAATTGACATGCCTCTACTCTATCAGTTGGTCCACTTTATAATCTTTTGTGAAAGGCCCTTCTTTCAAACTGAAATTGATGTTTATGTGATTCACCAATGTTAGGTTTACAGTAGTCTACTCATTTTAACTTTTGAATAATGTTATATTTTGTAAACAATTCCAAATTTCTTTATCAATTTTCCTTTGATGGGCATCTGTGCCTTAACTATATTTTAGCTACCAAGAAAAGAGCTGATGGAAATCCTTGCACGAGTTCCTTTGAACAAAAATTTTCAGTCTTACTTGCTTAATTATGAGGATAAATCACAAGGTCAAAAGATAGGTTATGTTTAATTTTATAGGAACCTCTCATCATTTGTCAAGTGGCCATAATGGAACAGTACCAAGAAAAATCATGAGAAGTTAATTTGAGCATAATCATCAGCATAATTATTTGTTAGATGTGTTCATTTCTCTATTTTCCAGGTGTATAATAAAATATAATTTTGGTTTCAATTACCATTTCTTTTTAGAATATATGAAAAAAGACTACATACTATGCCATTAAAGAAGTTTCAGTGAGTTATAATGACTTTATTTAGCAGAATATGTTTTCAGACCACAATGGCTTTAAATTAGATATTAACAACTGTTAAGCAAAATAAAAGCATACGGTTTAACTATCTGTGAATCAAAATAAATTACCACTAATTTTTGATCTGAAATTGAATGAGAGTGAAATTGAAATTGATGGAGTAGAAATAAAATGTATATACAGCAAATTTTAAAATTTTAAGTGTTTATACCAGAAAGGAAGAATATGTAAAAACAGATGACCTACAATTCCAACTTAAGAAACCAAGTAACGAACAGCAAAATTATGCTAAAATACATAATAAGAAAAACTAATAAAGGAATAAGTAGAAATCAATGAAATACAAATTAGAGAAGCAAAAGGAAAAAGTGACAAAAACAAAAGGTTTTCTTTCAGTACATCATTCACATATATTAATTCTACATAGTTAATAAATATTAATAGAGAATGAATAAAGTACCAATATCCAGATTTAAATGACTGTTTTTACTAATCTACAGGCAGCTAGTCAAACTTTGTTGTTTCACAGTTTTTTTTTCTCAAAAATATATATATTAAGCAGGCAAACTAGATCACAAATTAAGAAGCTTCAGCCTACCATTCTCCCATAGAAATGTATACAACTATCAAAATCTGGCAGCATCTACTTCCACAGAGCTCTGGAATACAATAGGTGAATGCAGTAATTGAGTGAGCACTGAGTCATGCAACTAGCACTTAAAAATTGACGTAGAAGCTGGTGGTGACTTTCCTGGTCTCCCTCACTCCCTCTATGGCATGCTATGGAACTGACCTGTGCTCTCATTGTGGGCTCCTGGCCCCATTCCAGAGGGATTTATAAACTATATATAGACTGTGGTGCATGTATGCTGGTGCGTATAAGCAGTGGCATGCTGAAGTTTTGAACCAGGACACTCATTTCTGTCTCTCCTTCTAAATACTTGTCCTGCAAACAGAAGCAGCTTACACAGGGCTAAAGCAGTATAAAAATCAGTCAAATTGTAGTTCCACTGGGCAAAGTATTTCCCCTAAAGACATTCATTGAGAGGGGACGAATCTACTTCATGTAGGTAAGATGGGATGTCTGATTCCTGAAAACAGGAGAAGTCCTAAGGATATGAGCAAATGTCCAATGCAAGGTACAGGCTCAGAAATGACTGAGAAGGCATCATGTTTTCTCCTCAGGGTGGTCCTCTTGATAGGAAGGATAACTCTAAGGGAGAACAGCAGCCAGCTGGTCAACACTGTGAAAGGTGTTTATTTGCATTGGTTTGTTTGTTTTCATTAGCTTCTGGCATGAAAGGAAATCTGTATCATATTACTAGTTTGATACAAACTTAAAAAACAGACAAATTAAGGAATAAATTCCAGAGGTAACACTTTAAAATAATCAATTGTAAAGTGTGAAAAACAAATGATTACAAAACAAAAAGCAAAACAGGAAATTATTACCTATCCAAAGGATAAAGATAAAGTATCAGAGAAAGTCCATGAAAAAGACAAGACATTGCTTATACAAGCCAAGATGTTAAAAAATATTGTTAAAAATTCTGAAATAAAATAAAGAGAAAGAACTAAACGATGTAAGGAAAATGAATAAACAAATGAAAGACTTAATAATGATGTAGATTTTGTAATAGGGAACAAATATAAATATAATATTTGAAGGCCACAATGACTGTAATAATAAATTCCCAGAGGGTTTCAATAGCAAATAGAAATGGTAAAATAAAGAATCAGTGAGTCCCAAGACAGTTAAAATGCTGCGAACTTAGGATCAGAAAGAAGAAAGAATCTCAAAACATGAACAGACCTTAAGACGATTGTAGGATAATATCATGCATACCATTATTCATCTTTTGGGTTCCCAGAATTTTCAGAATGCTGGAAAGGGTCAGTCAGAATATTAAAAGAAAAAAAGGCAGAAAACTTCCTAATTTTTAGTAAAGAC
>JAQZBX010021915.1:0-10850 GCA_029593785.1 Cabassous unicinctus
TGTTTACATGGTCTCAGTAATGGGTAACCTGGGCTGGATCATCCTTACCATGATAGACTCCAGGCTACAAATACCCACATAGTTTTTCTCAGACATCTGGCCTTTACTGCTCTTGGTCATTCAACAGCTGGGGTCCCAAAATGCTATTTCATTTTCTTGCAGATCAATATGCAATCTCCTTTCATTGGTGTGCTACCCAAATCAATTTATTTCATATGGTTATCACTAGTGAAATTTCTTTTTGCCAGTGTCTTAGTTTGCCACAGGGTTGCCTATGCAAAGTCCCAGAAATATGTTGGCTTTTTGAAATTAATATAATAAGCTTTAATTTTAAGGAAGTTTTAGATTACAGGATAGTTATATATAAAGTATACAGGATTCCCATGTATTTCCTATCTTCCCCTGTTAATGACACCTTACAATTGTGTGGTAAATTTGTTACAATTGATGAATAAATATTGAAACATCTCTACTAACCCAAGTCTATAGATTATATTGTTGTTTACACTTAATTCCAATGTCCTATGTGCTACTTCTTATTCTCTTTCCCATCTCCTCAGTGCCTCTGGTAACCACTAACTTTATAACAAGGTTACATATTCTTCTATTACTACAATATTAATAAATTTACTGTGACTCTGGTTGAATTCCCCCCTTATGTGTGTTCATTTGTCAACTTTGAGGATTTGGGGATGGTGATGCCTGCCCTGCGTCAGATTGAGAGGGGACTTAGATCTTATGGGGAAGATGGATGGAACAGTTTGGCTTGCAATTGTAGATACTCCCTGGTTTGGGGGGAGGGTGGAGGTTGTCCATCATCATTGTTTTGTTATTTGTGCTTGGCCCGCATGTGAACAGGCTGAAGATTTAATTCTCTGAGACATATATTTAATGAATATAGTGCTAATAATAAGGTTAAATAAAAGGGGTAGAAGAATCATGTGTAAGGAAATTATAAACAAGTCTAACTCTGTTGCTTTGGGGAAATAGGTTGTCATATATTTCAAGGCAAGGCCACTGACAGGGTGCTCATTTCAAGGGATATTGTGCCTTGCCCATAGTGTCTGGATGACACTAGAGCCCTAAGGAGCACCCCTATTTGAGGCTTTGTTTACAGTGGCACCAAGTAAGATCTGCTTGAGACATGCATAAGTGTAACCTCTGGAATGACCCTATGCATAATTTTGAAATCTCTTATCCATAAAAGCTCTTTTATAATTGATGTTTCCGAATTTTGGTCAAGGTATTTTTCCAAATGAGTTGCTGATTGGTGCTTGTTATTAATCCCTTGGTGCCCGGAAAATTCATACCTGGGAGTCATGTCCCATGCCGGGGAGAATGTAGTGCCTTCATTTGCTGAGTTTTTCTTAGAGAGCGTCCGCATTTTAGTAACAAGGAGATAGCTCTTAGGCATTAGTACTTGGCTAAGCTTCAATTTTATAAGAATAAGGTTCAGAGTTACATGCATTAATATCGAGGGCTTGACATATTTGTCTGTTTTCCTTTACTAGGCATTGCCTATGTACTCGAGAAATTCTTCCTCCTCTATTTGAGAAAATAACAGGACTCCGCAGGATGGGAGTTTAATACTTTGTTGTTGATTGAGCGTGTCTCCATCCACTGAGATAATATATTCATATTCCGTAGACATATGACTCAGGGGTACCCTTTCCCACACATCCCCCCATGACCAACACCCTGAAACACTGACAACCTTTACCAGTGACCCTCCCCTTCTGAATGAAGAGTGCAGCCTGCCATTCCCTACTTCCCCACCTTTGGTCTCCTTATTGGCTTTTATAAGTGGTTTTTATTTGGGGTAAAAGCTTACAGTTCTGAGACTGTGAAATATCCAAATCAAGGCAGAATCATAGATTCTCACCTAAGTCAGCTACTGGTGATCATGACATCCTGCCAAGTGGTGAAGTAAGATGGCCAGAAATCTCTCCCAAGGTCGATACCTTCCCCTTAAGCATTACCATCTCCCGGAGTTCAGCTGTAGATGATCAAGCAAACATCACGGTTTGTCTCCCTAGCCTTGAGCAGCTCCATGGGCCCAGCCCCTCTGGAATTTCTTCCCATGCTTCTGTGCTCTGCTGGTTCCAGAATCTGGGACCTCGCTCATTCTCTCAGGTCTCTGCTATTTTCCTGAAGTCCTCTCAGTCACATGGCAGAATCAATATAGCAGCATCCATATTGAAATATTTAATATGGAAGCTGGGTCTCTCTTTCTGTGTCCCCCTTCATCTAAGACCCAGCAAGAGGGCAGAGACTCAACCAGAGTCATGCCTCAATGATGTACTTCAATTAAAAGCAATCTAATCAAGTGAACTAACTAAATCTAATTCAATAAAAGGGTACCGCATCCACAGGGATAAATTCATTTGAAAAAGAAATACAAACTCTCAGTCAGCAATAGCAATAGCCTATGACCACTGTGGGGCCATCTGTAACCCTCTACTTACACAGTCATCATGTCACAAAGAGCATGTCACTTGCTGGAAATAACTTATCTCTACAGTATTTTTGTATCTTTACTGATCATCATAAAAATTTTCATATGTTCATTTTGCATCTGTAATGTAATCAGGCATTTCTACTGCGATAGTCTGGAGTTGATATATTTGCTTTGATTATACCGATGTTTTCAGCTTTGAATTTGGTGTCCTCTCTTCTGACACCATGTCCTAAATGTTGATCCTTCTATACATCCTTATGATGAATTCTGCAGAGGTCAGTTACAAGGCCTTCTGCACAAGTGGATCTCACCTGACAGTGGTGGTGGTAATCAATTGAAGTGTATTCTTTATATATGTGCAGCCCAAATCCAATCAATCATTTGATAGTAATAAAATGGCCTCTGTATTTTATACCTTGGTGATACCCAGGCTGAATCCTATGATCTACAGTTTGAAGAACAAAGAGGTGAAAAGGGCTCTAAAGGGAGCCTGGAAAATGTGTGCAAATGTTCTCTCAAAAATTCATGGTAGGCTACAGTAATAATAAATGATGTTATTGGCTATGTATACACTATGTGACATCCCTTTAGCCTTGTACAGTTTAATTCTATAGAGGTGGGCAAGAATCAATCAGTAAGAGGTATAGAAATATAGAAATCACATCCTTGCTTTCAAACCAAAATCCACCACTAAGAGATGACTAAATTCTGCTCACATTCCAGATATGAGTTATATATAATTCCAAGTCCATCTTAGGTTCCAGTCTTACATTGTGTCACGTAAAGTCTGTTTTCATGTCTCTTCCTCTAAAAATTGGCCTTAAAGTAGCTAGTGACTCTATACAGTTGATTCATTATTTAATCTGCATTTCCTACCACAGTAAAAGTTGAAAAATATTTCTTTGTAAACATTAGGGGAATTGATTAATCTGGGCAAAAAAAATATACACTGTTTCAGGAAATAAATAAAATTATTAACTTTGTTGGACTTACAATTCTATAGAAGGATACAGAAAATAGGCAAAATCAGAAGTGGATTGCCTAGTATGAAAGAATGCAATGAGTTATATTAAAATGAAATACATCAAGTAGGCCAAATGGGGAATACATTTTTTCAAACTAAAATAATTTACTATAAATATATTTTCTTTTTACACTTTATTTCTTTTATATTTTTAATTTGTAAATTTAAAACAATTACACAATTATAGAAAATAAGGTAAACCTCAGTAATACCCTTTAGAAAATTTCAAAATATAACAATATTTTGACTGTTTTGTATCATTATTCCAGACTTATTCTTTGGGGACGACCGATGGAAGGAAATAGGACAGGTATACATTATTACAAATCCTATATTCATGTCATTTATTTCATGAATATTTCATATCTCATATATCATTTGTATGACACAATATTCATTTAAATCTGTGGATTCAAAAGGCATAAGGGGTTACTAGACTATTATAACAAAAATAATTAAAATTCTTTATTATCATTTAATACCCAGTTCATATTTACATTCTCCCAAATGACTCAAACCAATGTAAATTTTTTTTCTTTATTTTTAAAGAAGCTTTAGAGTACATAAATGTTAAAATGAAAATATAGGGGATTCCCATATATCCCCGTCCTCCCCCTTCTATACTTCCCCCATTAACAACATCCTTCATTAGTGTGGTACATTTGTTACAGTTGAAGAACACCTATTGAAGCATTGCTGCTAAGCATGGTCTATAGTTTACCTTATAGTTTACATTTTGCACTGCACAGTTTTATTGGTTTTGACTAAGTGAATAATGGCTTGTATCCATCATTGCACTATCATGCAGAACAATTCCAATGTCCCCCCAAATTTTCCATGTTACACCTATTCTTCCCTCTCTTTCTCCTAAGAACCTCTAATGACCACTGTTTTTATACCAATGTTACAAGTTCTTCCATTACTAGAATAATAATAAATCTACTTTAGTCCATAGTTGCATTCTCCTCTAATGTTTTTTCATTCCCCAGTCTTGAGGATTTTGAAATGAGGCCCACTCTGCTTCCAACTGAAAGGGGGCTTAGTTCCCATGGGACAGATGGATGGAACTGACTAGCTTGCAGTTGTAGAGACTGTCAGTTTCTCAGGATGGGTGTTGTCCATTATCATCCTTTTGTTGCTTGTCCTAGGTGATTCCAATGGACTGGAGAGTAGGTGTTGGTTGTAACTCTGCTGAGATTCAGAGCTCAACCAGCATATGAACAACCAGAACATTTAAGTCTCTGGGACATGCCAATTTCCTGCCTATAGTGTCAAGCTATCTCTAGAGCCCTCAGGAGCACCTTTGCTTAAGGCACTGTTTACTGTGGCAGTCATTGAGGTCCTCCAGAGACATGCATAAGCGTAATCTCTGGAATTACCTCCCAACTCACTTTGAAATCTCTTAGCCATAAAAATCCATTTATATTTAATATTTCACCCTTTTAGTCTAGGGCTTTTTCCAAATTCATTGCTAGTTGACACTTGGTAATAATCTCTCGCTTCCAAGGAGGCTCATCCCCAGGAGTCATGTCCAACTTGAGGGAGAATGTAATGAGTTTATATGCTGAGTTTGGCTTAAAAAGAGGCCACATTTGAGCAATGAGGAAGCTTTCAGGAGGTAACTCTTAGGCAATATATATTACGAGGCTAAGTTTCAATTTCACAAGAACAAGGTTCATAAGTACAAGCATCAGTATCAAGGGCCTTGTTTATTGATCTGTCCTCCTTCACTAGGCACTGCCCATGTACTCTAAAGATTCTTGCCACTCTTTTAGAGAATGTAGCAGGACTCCCCAGGATGGGAATTCAATATTCTGTCACTTATTGTGAGGGTGTCCCACCACTGAAGCAACATGCCATAACCACATGACCACATTCAATTCCATAGAGCACGTCCCAGATGGACCATTCCCCATACCTCCGAGCACCACTGACACAAGATACCAGCAATCCTCCCCTGCTGCAATTGCAACACTTCTGCAATCCAAAACCTCTCCCAAAACAAAGCTAGATATAATAATATTAATAATTATTATAATATAATAAATAAAATAATAAATTTTAAAAATTATCTTTTAATAACAGATAAAAGATCTGTATCTTTTACGCATATTGACAATTTCTTCTGTATGTTCCCCCAGTGTCTTTTTTTTTCCCACTTGATTTTCTAAGAAGATTTAGGTTACAGAAAAGTCACATAGAATATAGAGGATTCCCACATATCTTCCCCCCCACCCCACATCCTCCCCTACCAATAGCATCCTACATGAGTATGGTACATTTGTTACTATTGATGAATGCATATTGAAGCATTGCTACTAACCATGGTCAATGGTTTACATTATGGTTTACATTTTGCATCGTACATTTTTATAGGCTCTGACAAAATATATAATGGCCTATATCCGTCTATGCTATATCATGCAGAAAAATTCCAATGCTCTAAAAATACCCTATTTTCCACCTTTGTTCCCTCCTTCTCTCCTGAAAACCTCTGGTAACCACTACTGTTATATCAATGTTACAAGTTCTTCCATTACTAAAATATGGGTGGAAAATAGGGGAATAAATTTTTAATTAAATTAGCAATATTTGGGACTGCTGCATACGGCAGTGGTGTTGCTTTAATTTAATAATTTACTGTTCTGCACCACCCCTGGCAGCCCCCCAATGGCTACTCTCTTTTGCAGCCATAGAGCTGCTTCTTGAGTGGAGGTGGGGAAAATCACTTGAATACGAGCCAAAGCATCAGCCTCTTGATTTTCAGGTAGAGACGTTGTTTCTGTGACACATACTATTTTTTTTTTTAAATAATTAAAACCATGATTAACAACATTATACTTTCATCTAATATTATGCAAAAACGTTGTTTAATTTCAGTAATTTTATACACTCTTTAAGTATTCATATGAACATTTTACTCATACAACTTAAATTAAAAGAGGGTTAAAGAATTCCTCTGTTTCAAACATTTTTTATTCAACTTATAACATATCATATGAACTTGACCATCTCATTACTTTACTTTTCACTTTTACACCATTACTTGGTTACATTAACTAACAGGTATTTTATTTTAGCAGTATAGGAAAAACTACTTTTTCCATTATTTTATGAAAATCTAAAACTCTCAATGGAATCAAGATTATTTTCTCCCTACCATCACTTTAATATGCAGATTGAGGTGGCTTCTGATAGGTTTTCTCATTATGAAGTTGCTTTTTGTTATTATCACAATTCAGTTTCTGTTTAATAATGACTTCTTGGAATTAGCCATTTAAATATGCCAGTTTAAACAATGCTTCTACAAAATCCTTATAACTATTCATAACCACGTAGACTATAGTTAGTTCATCTTAAGACAAATTTCACCTTCCCGGAACACATTCCTTTACTTAATGCTATTTCCTACCATAATTTTTACAAGTTTTATCCCACATATTTCCATTTCACTTTTATGAAAACTAGCCATTTTATTTTAGGACAAAACACATTTTAATGTAAAATTGGAGTGGTAAATAATTTTACTAACCATCTTGATTTGCTTGAGCTTCCTTCTTACCCAGGGAATTATAGAGAAGAAATGGAGGTTAACTGAAGTAAGCTGACATACCAACAATCTTTTCCAGTGGTGAGGAACAAATGGTTCCAGCTAACATCAGCAAAGCCTGCTGCTGACATTCACCAGATGTTTATAATCTTACCTCCCCATCCTGCTTAATAATTAACAAACTGAGCTTCAAGGATTCACTGCCAAAACAATCTAGTAACCCATGGGGCTCATGGAATACAAGTACTAACAATAAATCATGCCCTCTGCAACTTCATTAGTCAAAACTTACAATTATCATTAATATTTTTTAAAGATTTAAAACATGTAATGTTAATTTATCTTATTAGCATCCATACTTAATTATTAATGTAAGTGCTTATTTAATTTTTGGGCCATTTGAATAGAGCTCATTAAAAAAATTTTATTTACCAATTCAATATTACCATTGAGGTATCAAAACATACACTGACACTGAACACACAGACAAACACAAAAGAATTAAGACACACCAACAGAGACATAATTTGTCTCATAATTTTTACTCCTTTGGTGTGGCTGTCTCCAAGCCCTTCCCCATTTCACATCTTTGATTTTACTACTTTTACAATTTCTTCTGGAATTCATGTTGCTTGACTGAGTGTGGAAGAAATTCTTCCCCCAAGAGCTGTTTTGGAAACCCACAGAGCGGAAGCCTTCAGGGCATTGATCTGGAGGAATCTGAATGAAGAGATAAATTGCTCAATGTAAAACTGTGAGTTTCTGGCCCCTGTGGCTGGAAACTGCAGACAGATAAGCCCCACCCTCAAGGCCAAAAGCCACTGTGAGCTTCAAATCCCACCGCTGGCCACCAACTGGGAGAGAGAGTTATCCCAGAGTGGGATGGCTCTGGAAAAGGTGGAGAGAGGTTTCTTTTCTATAAGTTTGCTTGTCTGGACCCCCTTTGAACTTTGGGGGCATACCAATGGGCTCAAGGTGACACCAGGAAGTGGAGAGAGGTGAATCTGCTGAGGCAGCCTTATTTACCTAATGGCCTTGGAATAAAGAAACTTGGCCTAAGAGAGGGTGGAATAAGGCAACTGATTAGTCCCATGGTAAAAACTATCAAAAGTTTAACTCCCATAAGGGACATGGGCAGTGGGAAATAATAAGCTTCCAAGTTAAGGTACTAAAAAAAAACAACTTCCAGCCAAAAATTGTCTATCCAACAAAGTTGGCATTCAGAAATGATGGAAAGTTGAAAATATTCACAGATAAACAGAAATTAAGACTGTATTCCAACAAGAAACCTGCAATTCAAGAAATACTAAAAGGAGTTCTGCAGGTTGAAAGGAAAAAACAGGAGTGAGAGAGTAGGAGGAGAGTGTAAGAAAAACTAAAATGACAAAAAGTGAAATAAAAACAATGTATGACATACATAAACCCAAAGAAAATATGGCTAATGTAAATAATTCCCTGAGAGTAATAACACTGAAGGTCAATGGATTAATTTCACCAGTTAAGTGACACAGATGGGCAGATTGGATAAAGAAATATGACACATTTATACACTGTCCACAGAAACCCACCTTTGATCCAGGGATTCAAGGAGGCTGAAAAAGGATGGCTGGAAAAAATCTTAAAATTAAACAATAAGCAAAAAGGTTGGGAGTAGGTATACTATTATCAGACTTCATAGACATCAAATGCAAAACTATTGTAAGAGACAAAGATGGACACTATATATTAGCAAAAGGGGTAATCTTTCAAGAAGAAAGAACAATCATAAACATTTATACACCTAACCAGGGCTCCGCAAAATACATGAGGCAAACACTGGTAAAATTACGTGGAGAAATAGTTGCCTCTACAATTATACTGGGACACTTTAATACATCATTATCATCATTAGACAGAACACCTTGACAGAGAAGGTGTCAATAAAGAAAATCTGAACCTAATCGACATATGCAGAACACTACAGCCAAATATAGTGGGTTATACATTCTTCTTGAGTGCACATGGATCATTCTCCAAGATAGACCACATGATAGGCCACAGAAAAACTCTCAATGAATTCAGAAACATTAAAATTATACAAAGTAATTTCTCTGATCACAATGGAATGAAGCTGGAATTCAGTATGGGCCAGAGACCAGATTAGGCACAAAGATATGGAAGTTAAACAAAACACTCTTAGACAAACAGTGGGTCAAGAATGAAATTTCAAAAGAAATCAGTAACTACTTTGAAATAAATGAAAATGAGAACACAACATATCAAAACCTATGGGATGACACAAAAGCTGTACTGAGAGGGAAATCATAGCCATAAATGCATATATCAAAAAAGAAGAAAGGGCTAAATTTGAAGACCTAATTGCACAGATGGAGGAATTAGAAAAAGAACAACAAATAACCCCTAAAGGAAGTAGAAAAAAGGAAATAGCAAAGATTAGAGGAGAATCAAATGAAATAAAAACTAAGAAAGCACTAGAAAAAATAACAAAACCAAAAGCTCATTCTTCAAAAAGATAAAAAAATTGCAAACCCTTATGTAGACTAATAAAGAAAAAATGAGAGAACATGCAAACACACAAAACAAGAAATGAAGAAAGTGATATCACCACTGACCCCACAGAAATAAAGAGTATTGTGAGAGGATATTTTAAAAAATTCTATCCCAACAAGAAGGATAATTTAGAGGAAATGGACAAATTTCTAGAAATACCCAAGCAGCCTACATTGATGAAAGAAGAAATTGATGAACTCAACAGACCAATCACAAGTAAAAACATAGAATCAGTCATCAAAAACCTCCCATTTAAGACGAGCCCAGGACCAGAGGGCTTCACAGGTAAATTCTAACAAACATTCTGGAAAGAACTAACATCAATCCTGCTTAAACTCTTCCAAATAATAGAAGTAGAAGGAACATTGCTTAACTCATTCTATGATGCCAAAATTACCCTAAAACCAAAGCCAAACAAAGATACCACAAGAAAGGAAAATTACAGACCAATCTCTCTAATGAACCTAGATGATAATATCCTCAGCAAAATACTTGCTAATCATATTCAGCAACACATCCAATGAATTATACACCATGACCAAGTGGGTTTCATCCCGGGTATGCAAGGATGGTTCAACATAAGAAAATCAATCAATGTAATACACCACATAAACACATTGAAAGAAAAAAATCACAGGATCATCTCTATAGATGCAGAAATATCATGCAACAAAATACAGCACCCTTTCCTCATAAAAACACTGCAAATGATAGGAATAGAAGGAATCTTTCTGTACATGATAAAGGGTATATATGAAAAACCCACAGCTAACATCATATTCAATGGTGAAATACAAAAAGCTTTCCATCTAAGAATGGAAACAAGACAAGGATGCCCACCAGCACCACTTTTATTTAACATTGTTTTAGAAGTACTTGCTTGAGCACTGAGGCAAGAAAAATACATACAAGGCATCCAAATTGGAAAGAAAGAAGTAAAAATTTCAATATTTGCAGAAGACATGATACTATATATAGAGAATCCTGAGAAATCTACAACTTCTCAGCTTCTAGAACTTATAAATGATTTCAATAAAGTTTCAAGTTATAAGATCAATGTGCAATGGAACCAAATTGAGACTTCTGATATAGATCCTCAAATATACAGTCAACTGATATGTGACAAGACCACCAAGCCCATTCAACTGAAAGAGAATGTCCTCTACAAAAAAATGGTGCTTCGAGAACTGAACATCCTTATACAAAAGAATGAGAGAAGAACCCTATCTCATGCCTCACAAAAAATCAACTTAAGATGGATCATAAAT
>JAQZBX010021915.1:10950-32037 GCA_029593785.1 Cabassous unicinctus
TGCAAGTGCTAAAGACGATGTGGAGGTATGAGTACCCTCATAAACTGCTGCTGGGAATGTAGATTTGTTCAGCCATTGTGGAGAACACTTTGGTGGTTCCTCAAAAAACTATAGATCTGCCATATGATACAGCAATTCCACTGCTGGGTACATAACCAGAAGAATTGAAAGGAAGGACATGAACAGATATATGCACATCAGTGTTTATAGCGGCATTATTCACTATTGCCAAAAGGTGGAATCAACACAAAGGTCCATCAACAGATGAATGGAGAAACAAAATGTTATATATACATACAATGGAATATTACTCAGCTGTAAACAGGAATACAGTACTAACACATGGGATAACATGGATGAATCCTGAGGACTTTATGTTTAGTAAAGCAAGCCAGGCATTGAAGGACAAATATTACATTACCTTTTTAATAAGAATTAAGCAAACTGAGCCAACTCATAGAGCTAGAATCTGGAAGATAGTTTTACAGGAAATAGAAAGGGAGAAGAAGTTTCTGAGCCAATACCCATACAGGCAGAATCTATGAAAAGGTAGTAGTGAGTAATTGTGCAGTGAAGGGATATGACAGGGGTGTAGTGATACTCTTGGGTTAGGCAGTGCAAGCTTGACATGGAGGTAGGGTGGGGAGGATGTGTTGGATTGTCCATGGAACTGGGGTAGGTTTGGGGGAGGGAGCAGGTAAACTTTGGGGATTGGAGGGTACATGGTTGAAATTACAATGTTGAGAAAGCTCCTTTGGAAATATGACAAGGTAGGGTTACTGATTCAGGGTGTTGGATGGGGGACATTTGGGACAGGGTGCACATGGGGCAGTCTTCTAGATAATGAGTGAGTGAACATTTTGTCATAGTTTGTTGAATCAGTTGGTGGAGACCCACATAATGAGTGGGAAGGAGTTGGCTCCCATCTTGGGGAGGCCCAATATTTTCTCAAACAAACAGAAGGGTGTCTCTTGAGAGAATGGGTGGTTCCTAATAAGGGAGGACAGACTAATGTGTCAAGCCCTCAGAGTTATTGCAAGTATCTGTGAATTTTTTCCTTCAAAGAATGAAGCCTGGGGATTGCCATGGGCCACGAGAGCAGGGGGAGGGAGAATAGACAAGATGAAAGAGGGGGTATTAAGGGGCAATGGAAGTGTTCTGCATGATCTTGCAATGATGGGTACAAGTTATATAAAATTTCATCAAAAATTTATAAAAGTGTGGCGTCTAAAATATAAATCATAATGTAAACCATTAACCATAATTAGTAGCTATGTTTCAATATTTATACATCAGTTGTAACAAATGTACCATCCACAGGTCAAAAGATTACTAATACAGGAAGGGGGAAAGGGGGGAGGATGTTGGGTATATGGGAGTCCTCTAAATTCTGTATGTGACTTTACTGTGACATACAACTTCTTTGAAGACAAAATGAAAAAAAAAGTTAAACACTGGGGAAGAAATGGAAGAAAATGCCACTGTTCATACAGAACAACAGATATTACAGTGATGAAAGGCAAAATATCAAAAAAATGTATTTATTTATTTTTGTTTTTTAAAATATTTTCATTATTTTTTAATATCCCAATATCTTTTTTTTACTTTATTTTAGTTTCAGATAATCTAAATTATTTTGTATTTTACTTCTTATGTATAAACCTATCATTATTATTTTCTTTTACCATTAATTGTATTTGATAATATTCTTTGTTTCATTTTTGAAGAGGTTTTGGATCACAGAAGGCTTATACCTGTGGCATTGCAGGGTCTTTGGTGTGGGGTGTCAATGATGGGGGAAACATGGGAGGAAGTTCACCTGAGCATATATATAAGGTATAAAATGTGTTCAAATACCATGGGGCTTTGCCACAGTGGGTAGAGATTCACATAACTACTGAAAGAATATTGAATTTCCATCCTGGGGAGCTCTGCCACATTATCAATGGAAAAGCAACCATCCCCCCAAATACAGGTACAAAGACTGCTGAAGAAGGATGGTCCACTGATGGGCCCTTGATAATGATGACTATGTTTATGACCCTTTGCTCCTTAAATTACAACTTAGCCTAGTTTTGTAGGGTACCGAAGAGTTACCTACTGGGAGCCTCTTGTTGCTTAAACATGGCCTTTATCTAAGCGAAACTCAGCATATAAATACATTACCTACCCCCCATTGTGGGCCATGACTCCCAAGAATGAGCCTCTCTGGTACTGAGGGATTACTACCAAGCACTGGCTGGTGATGAAACTGGAAAAAGACTTTGAATAAAAGGGTAAAAGGTAAAGATAAATGATTTCATTTGGCTAAGAGACTTCAAAGTGAGTCGGGAGGTCATCAGAGAGGTAATGCTTATACACATGTCAACAGGATAACATAGACTGCAAAAGGAGATACTACCCCAAATACTTTGGTTCCTGAGGGTTCTGGATACCCAGAGGTCTTACTTTGATAGCAGATAGCTCGGGAGTTTGGTGTCTTGCCAGTGGGCCCTACTTTGGAGTTTGTTTACCCAAATCTGACAGCTTTAGTATACTTTGTAACATCAAATTCTTACCTTGTTTTTCCCATGTTGATATTAATATAAACTCCAAACTCCTTAGGGCAGCTAATTCAACCCTGGCTAAACAAGCTCCTGCTTTTCCAGACAAGTGTCATCTTTTGTGATTCCCTTATGCAATATCCATGTTCCATCCATGTTTCATAGTCTCAGTTTCTCATTTATGACAGTGGATTTTGTAAATAGTTTGGTTATAATATGCCTTCTGTATCTTCGCCTCTCTACTTAGCAATTTTTTTCTGCTTATTTTTCAGTTCTCAGGTGAAATTTCCCTTTCTTCTAGATGCAGGGATCTAAAAGGACTCTGATAAATTATTACACACAACAATTCATCCATCTGTTTACTAGTGTATATTTTACTCTAAATTGCAAATTCTTGATATAGAAAGATGGTTCTATATTTTCCCCAGTACTCAGCAGGAGGTAGCATTTGGTAGACTCTCCAAAAGTACTAATAGAATAATTGAATGAATAAAACTGAGAAGTGTGTTAATCCAAACCCTTTCCTATTACCTTCATTACCTTGAATATTTTCCAACATATTTTGCCTTTGTGTAACCCACAACAATCCAAATTGAGCCCAATAAATCTTGAAGCAAGCTCTGTGAGTGACAACAGTACTTAACATTACATTTAAGTATTGTTAGTATATTTTGTATGATTTGTTTGTCCTTCAAGAACCTTTATCTTGCTTTACATAATTTTAAATAATATTTTTTTAAAAATAATGATATATTACAAGCATGAGCTGAGCTTTTTGGATCCAATTTGCCTAACAGGCAAGAAACAAGAACCTCAAATGTCAGAACATTATACAAAGTCCAAGCAGAATAACAAATTATTCATTAATTGTACAGGTCATTTTAACATCTGAGAGAACAACTTTAAAAATGCTTAATTATATTATAGATCTTCTGTATGATTCAGCCATTCCACTGCTGGGTATATACCCGTAAGAATTGAAAGCAAAGACAAGAACAGATATATGCACACCAAAGTTCACAGTGGCATTGTTCATTAATGCTAAAAGTAGGAATCAACCCCGGGGGCCATCAACAGATGAGCTGATAAACAAAATGTGGTACATACATACAATGGAATATTACTCAGCTGTAAGAATGAATAAAGTGCTAACACACAGAATAACATGGATGAATCTTGAAGACCTTAAGTTGAGTGAAGTAATCCAGGCATTGAAGGATGAACAGCAAAAGACCTCACTGATATGAATTGAGGACAATAAGCAGTCTCTGAGAACCATTGTCTGAAAGATAGGTTAACAAGAGAGAGAAAGAAAACAGAATGTTATGAGCCATCACCCATACGGAGATAATCTATGGTAAAGTAATAGAGTATACTTGCACATTGAAGGATAGGACAGGTGGGTAATGATATTACTGGGTTTGGTGGTGCAGGGTTGACAGGTGGGTAGATTAGGAAGGGTGGGTTAGAATACCCAGGATACTGGGGGGAGAGATGGTTGAGAGAACAGATGAACATGGGATTTGTGGGTATGAGGTTGAAAGTACAGGGGTGGGAATGCTCTCATGGCAATATGACAAGGGAGTGTCACTGGTTTAGGGTGTTGGTTGGGGGACATTCAGAATGGGGTGCATTTGGAGTAGGCTTCTGGGAAGTGTGTTAGTGTTCATCCTGTGATAATGTTTGTGTCGGTGGGTGGAGACCCACACGGTGAGTGGGAAGGAGATGGACCCCCGTTTTTGGGAGGACTGATTCACCCAGAAACAGACAGGTGGGAGTCTCTTATGAGCAAGGATGAATCCTAATAAGGTAGGACAATCAGCGTGTCATGTCCTCTTGTTGCATGTAACTATGAATCTTGTCATCCAATGAGTCAAGCCTGGGGGTGTCATGTGCCTCAGGGGGATGGGGATGGAGGAACAGAATAGATCAAACAGAGGGTATTTATTGGTCAGGGAAATGTTTTCTATTACAATACAGTGATGGACCCAGAACATGATAAATATCATCAAAAATTATTAAATTGTATGGTCTAAAATATAAACTATACTGTAAACCATTGACAATGTTTAAAAGCTATATTTCACTATCTGTATAACAGTTATAACAATGCTACCATCCACATATAAAAAGGTTTTAATATGGGGTGAGGAAAGCGCGGGGAGGTTGGGTATATGAGAGTCTCTAGAATTCTGTGTGTGACTTTTCTGTGATCTAAAACTTCTTTGAAAATTAAATGAAAAATTGGGAGACACTGGGGCATTAGAGGGGGAAGGTACCACGGTACAGACTGGACACCCAATAATGCAGTGATAAAAGAAAAAATGTTCAAAAAAGTTTGTTTTAAATTTTTTGAATATCCCAATTTGTTAATTTTATTTTCTTTTTAGTGTTTTTTTTTTTAGTTTCCATGTATTTTATCTCTTATATTTAAACTTATCATTTTTATTTCATTTTCCTATTAATTGTATTTGGCTAATATATGGGCTTCATCTTTAAGGTAGGTTTGAATCACAGGAGGGTTACAACAGGGGTGGGAGAGCATCGTTGGTGGGTGGTGCCAGGGATGGGGGTTTCAAGGGAGGAAGTTCACCTGAATATACATAAAAGATATATAAAATTGTTCAAATGATCAAGGGGTGGGGCACAGTCACAGCGGGTGGAGAATCACTCAATAAATGACAGAATGTTGAATTCCCAGCCTGGAGAGCTCTGCCAAATTCTTCAAGGGAGCGGCAACAGTCCCCCAAGTGCTGGGGCAGTGTCTGGCAAAGGAGGATAGTCCACTAATGGGTTCTTGTTATTGATGACTGGCTTTATGAGTCTTTGCTCTTGTAATTGAAACTTACCCTATTGTTCTGGGGTGCCTAAGGCCTGCCACCTGAGAGCCTCCTTGTTGCTAAAATGTGACCTCTCTCTAAGCCAAACTCAGCATATGTATGTTTAACTCTGCCCCCAGTTTGGGACATGACTCCCGGTAATGAGCCTCCCTGGCAACGAGGGATTACTACCAAGTGACAACTGGCAATATGACTGGAAAAATCCCTTGAATTAAAGGGGAAAAAGGTAAAGACAAATGAGTTCATATGACTGAGAGACTTCAAAGAGAGTTGGGAGGTCATCCCAGAGGTAATGCTTACTCACACCTCAGTAGGATCTCATAGAACACCATAGTGAATATGACCCCAAACAGAGGGCTCCTGAGGGCTCTGGAGACACCCAGGGCCTATATAAGGGGGGATATCTCCAGAGATTGATGCCTTATCAGTGGGCTCTACTTTGGAATCTGTGCTCCTGAGAGTGAGATTTGGACTCAAATAAGTCCTCCCGGCATATGGTCTGTCAGTCCCTTCTATTCAAACCTATATGTGGTGTTGGAGTTTTTAGGTGTACTTCCAGAGACTGGAGCCTTTGGCCTGCCCATATTTCAGCTGTGCCTGGAATCTCAGTGGAGCTGCAACTCCTACTCTACAGCTCAATGGACTCACCCAAGACCGCTGGCGAGGAGATGATGATGGACAACGGCCATCCTAGGGAATGGAGAGAGTCTTCAGCTGCAGGCAGGACAATCCCATCCATCTTATCCATGGGATATAAGTCTCCTTTCACTTGGAGGTGGAGAGGACATCACCACACCCAACTCCTCAGTATTGGGGGAAGAGCTATGGACTAGAGTGGACTTACTGGTATTCTGTTGTAGACATATTGTGATTGAAACAATGGAAGAAATTACAACATTGATGTGGAGCCAGTGGCCACTGGACGCTTTTGGGCAGGGAGAGTGAAAAGCAGTTGTATAACTGGGGCTCTTTCAGGACTTGAGAATTATCCTGAGTCACATTACAATGACAGATATAGGCCATTTTACATCAGCATATAACATGCCCTAACATGCAGAACTCTGTGTGAGAGGGTGTGTTCTACAATGTGAACTATGGTCCATGCTTAGTGGCAAAGCCCCGGGATGTGTATATCCATTGCAGGTGATGTGCCACACTAATGAAAGATGTTCATGTGAGAGGTTCTGGGAGGTGTGGGAGGTGGGGAACATGGGAATCCCTGTAATTTTTGTGTAACATTTATGTAATCTAAGCATCTTTTAAAATATTTTTAAAAAATAAAAAGAAAATACAAATGAAAAAAAATCTGTTTTAAAGATTAACAGATTCTTTAATTCCTTTGACAAAATCCTGACAGGAAATTTCTATATAAACAGGCAACAAACTACAAACTTTAATTAATTAGATAAAGGATGATTTTATAAAATGAAGAACTGTAAATATTGTGTAATGAAAAATATTAAGCTGACCAAAGGAAATAGTCTATTTTATCAAAAATTACCAAATAAAATCTATTCACTAACAACAAAAACAAAATAGGGGAGAAGCTATAGAAGTAGTCTGAGGGAGCCACTTTGGGGTCTCCTGAAGGCCAGGAAAGTGCAATACCCATCATCTAAGAAGGACTGGAGATGCAGAAATGGAGAAACCAAAGAGAAAACAATGACTTAATAGCCCTACTGCTGGGAATTCCAATGACTCCCACCCCAGAGGTGAACCACCTTGGTAGAACCTGTGCTTGAGAAGCCAACAGAGATGGGAAAGGACAAATTCCTACCAGAGAAGAGGGAGGGTGCAGTAGAGGATTAACTGTGGTTTCTCTTCAGCAAATGAAACTAGCTCAGAAGATGTAGTGGAAATTGAAGATTCATCTTTGTGGAATGGTTTGATGTGGAGTGTCATTTGCTGGCCAACTGGGAAAGTGAAGGAACACAGGCTGGAATCTCCCAATTCTTTTCAGGCATGATAGAGCTAGTCGGGACCCCATTAGCAGATCCCTGGCACACTTTTGACTACTTAAACC
Organism: Cabassous unicinctus; assembly: GCA_029593785.1. Lineage (NCBI taxonomy): Eukaryota > Metazoa > Chordata > Mammalia > Cingulata > Chlamyphoridae > Cabassous > Cabassous unicinctus. The sequence goes on from JAQZBX010021915.1 coordinate 18,357, forward strand.
AAGCAATATTAAAGTTAGAAAAAACTGAACTGAACATCTAAGAAAAACTGTGAAATAAAAGCACTAGGCAAGAGAAAAAAAGTAATCAATAGAGTTAAATCATCAACATAAGCAGATGCCTAAGTATTAACAAAAGATAACAATCTACACTAAGAAACACGAAAATATGGCCCACTCAAAGGTACAAACCAAAAATCTAGATGAAACTCAGGATTTAAGACAACTAACAAAAGTTCAAACAAACCTTCTTAATCAGTTTAAGGAGTTGATGGAAAATATGACTAAAGGGATAAAGGATATTAATGTGATATTGTGTGAGCATAAAGAACAACTTGAAAGCCTGCAAAACAAAGTAACAGAGCTTATGGGATTGAAAGACATGATGTATGAGATCGAAAATACATTAAAGGCATGTAACAACAGATTTCAAATGTTAGAGGAATGAATGAGTGAATTTGAAGATAGGGCATTTTTAAGTGAAAAGTTAGGAGAAGAAACAGAGAAAAGAATGCAAAAAATTGAACAGGTATCAGCGAACTGGATGATAACATGAAACACAGAAAAATATGTGTTATAAGTGTCCCAGGAGAAGAGAATGGAAAAGAGTAGAAAGACTATTTGAGGAAATACTGAAAATGCTCCAATCATTACAAAACACATGAACATCAATATTCAAGAAGGACAACATTGCTTAAACAGAATGAATCTTAATAGACCTACACTAATACATCTACTATTCAGATTGTCAAAGGCCAAAGAGAAAATTTTGAGATCTGCTAGAGAGAAGCAATGAATTACTTACTAGGGAGCCATTATAAGGCTAAATACTGATCTCTCTTCAGAAACCATGGAGGTGAGAATCAGTAGTAGGATATATTTAAGGTATTGAAAGAGAAAAACTGCCAGCCAAGAATAATTTTTGTGCTAAACTATCCTTCTGAAATGTAGAGGAGTTTAAAAAATTTACAGACAAACAAAAACTGAGAGTATGTTACCAAGAGAACAAATCTACAAAAGATATTAAAAGGTGTGTTACAGCCTGATAGGGAAAAACAAGGGATAAAGCCCTGGAGAAGAGTGTAGAAATGAAGAGCATAAGTAAGAAAAATTGAAAGGATTAAAAGACAGACAATAGTAAAATATTATGAGAAGGTAAGGAGTAAAATGTTCAAACTAAGCAACACTTTTGTAGCAGTAACACTGAATATTAATGGAAAGAACTCCCCAATTAAAAGACGTAAACTGATAGAATGACTTATCCTATGAAATGAGCATCACCCTAATACCAAAGCCAAATAAAGGTATTAAGAAAAAAGAAAGTTACAGACCAATTCCTTAAATGAATATGTATGCAAAAATCCTCAACAAAACTCATGTTAACTGAATTAAAAAAAAACATAAAAAAATCATACATCACAATCAAGTGGGCTTTATACTGGGTATGAAAGTGTGGTTCACATAAGGACATCAATCTTAATAATATAATAATGTAATTATATTATATTAGTCTACCATGTATAGAATAATAATATTATTATTACATTAGTAATGTAATAAGTGTATTGCATTTATTAATGTAATACACAAGGTTAATAAATTGAAGAAAAATCACATGATCATTTCAATTGATGCAGAAATGGCATTGGCCAAAATGCAATATCCTTTCTTGATAAAAACATGACAAAAGAAAAGAGTAGAAGGAAACTTTCTCAATATGATAATGTGCATATAGCAGCTAACATTGTAATTAGTGGTGAAAGGTTGAAAGATTTCCAACTGAGATTGGGAACATGAATAGGATTTCCACTCCCCACTGCTATTAAATATTGTGCTAGAAGCTTTAAAAGAGCAATTAGGCAAGAAAAAGAAATAAAGGCATCCAAGCAGGAAAGGAAACAGTAAAGTTTCTATTATTTGATGAGGATATGATCTTATACTTAGAAAATCCTGAAAAATAAACAATAAAATAATTAGAACTTATATATAATTTCAGCAAAGTGGCAGGATGCAAGATTAATACACAAAAATCAATAGCATTTCTATACACTACTAATGAGCAATCTGAAGAGGAATTTAGAAAAAAAAATCCATTTATGATAGTGACTAAAACAAGCAAATATTTAGGAAAATTTAACCAAGGACATAGAGGATCTGTATTCAGAAAACTACAGAACGTAGCTAAAAGACACCAATGATGATCTCAATAAATGGAAGAACAGTCTGTGTTCATGGCTTGGAAGATTAAATATCATTAAGATAACAATTCTACTCAAACTAATGTACAGATTTAATGCAATCCCAGTAAAAATTCCTATATCCTTCTTTAGAATAGAAAAGCTAATTATCACATTTATCTGGAAGGGTAAGTGTCCCCAAATAGCCAAAAATATCTTTAAAAAGAGAATGAAGTTGGAGTCCCTGACTGTAAAGCATAGTATCCAGCTATACTGGTAAAAAACAAAAACAAAAAAAATACAGATAGTACTGGCATAAAAATAGAATGATTTACCAATGCAATTGAATCAAGAGTTCAGAAATAGACTCTCACATCTTTGGTCAAGTGATTTTTGATAAAGCTGTCAAGCCCACTCTGCTGGGTCAGAATAGCCTATTCAAAAAGGAGTGCTTGGAAAACTGGATATCTATATCTGAAAGAAAGAAAATAGACCCACATCTCACACCTTATACAAAACTTAATTCAAAGTGGATCAGGGACCTAAAATAAAATCTGGAACCATACAAAACTTAGAAGAAAATGTGGGGAAACATCTTCAAGATCTTGTGTTTAGTGGTGGTATCTTTGACTCACACCCAAAGCACAAGCAACAAAATAAAATTAAAAAAAAAAATAGATAAATGGGACTGCCTCAAGTGGAAAGGCAGCCTACTCAATGGGGGAAAACAATCTTTGGAAACCATATATCTGAAAAGGGAATGATCTCCAGGTTATAAAAAGAGATCACACAACTTCATGACAAAGTGACAAGCAAACTCATTAAAAAGTGGGCAAGAATGTGGACATTTTTCTAAAGTGAAACTACAAATGCCAAAAGACACATGGAAAGATGTTCAACATCATTAGCTATTAGGGAAATGCAGATCAAAACTACAATGAGAAATCATCTCATGCCATACAGAAAGGCCATTATTTAGAGAACAGAAAAATCAAGTGCTGGAGATGATGTGGAAAAATAGGAACACTTCTTCACTGTTAGTGGGAGTGTAAACTGTAACCTCCATGGAAGACAATCTGGTCGTTACTCAGAAAACAATAAATATAAAATTGCCATATGAACCAGCAACCTCACTACTAGGAATATATTCAGAAGAAATGAAAGCAAGGACGCAAACAGATATTTGCATACCAATGTTCATAGAAGCATTATTCACAATTGCTAAAAGCTGGAAACAACGTAAGTGTCTGTAAACCATTGAATGGATAAACAACATGTGGCATATTCACACAATGGAATATTACTCAGCTGTAAGAAGAATTCAGTTGGCAAAGCACAAGGAAGAGCATTGAAGATATTATGTTGATTGAAATAAGCCAGACACAAAAGGATGAATATGGTATGGTCTCACTGATAGGAACTAAATAACATGAGTAGACTTTTGGAGTTGGCCTATGAAGCGTAGGTTGGTGGGAGTTGGAATGTGGAATGAGGAAGTGAAGGAGATGCTGGATGCATGCAGAATGTTTAATAAAGTCAAATGTAAATATGTGGTAATGGTTGGACTTGATAACACATTATACTGTATACAACAAGCACTGCTTGATTAATGATGTGATTATGGCTGAAATGAGTAGTCTAGGAAGATTCAAGTTAGTTGGACAGCTGGAGGATAATATTGGGGATTTATAACAATGATTTTGGAATTAAATGAGGATTTTGTTTAATCATGTAATTATAGGAATTTTTGTAATATATTGTGTTAATAATGTGGTGATACATATAGCTAATGTAATTTATGGACTATAGTCAACAAAGAGATTGTAATGTAACAAAAATTGCATGTGAAGTGGAATAATTACCATTTTATGTGGACTTTGATAAGTAAAGGATCTATTCCATCTATTCTATGAACCCTAAAGTCAACAATAAAATAATAATACAAAAATAAAGTTTTTTAAAGCAATTAAAAAGATATCATGGAGTCATAAAAAATGATCAGTTAATCAAAAATAAAATAGGAAAAGAAGAAATGGGACCAAAAATCCTATAGGACAAATAGAATGCAAGATGATGAATTTAAGTAAAATTTTATCAGCAACCACACAAAATATAAATAGTCCATATAGTCAATTAAAAAGACAGTGATTGTTACATCAGATAAAAATATATGCCTTTACTATAGGTTGCCTACATATACAAGTTAAACAAAATGACACAAATAGGTTTTAAAAACACTGGGGAATATATACCATACTAATACTAGTTAACAGAAAGCTAGAGTGGCTATATTAATGTTAGATTATTGAATTCTGAGAAGGAATATTATAATGGATAATTATGTTTCATAATAAAGTAGTATATTAATGAAGAATACATAATAATACTAAATATACATGCTTCTAATAACAGCACTTCAAAAAACATGAATAAAAATCTGATAGAACTGCAAGTTTAGATAGATATCCAAAGCTACACAGAAATTCCATTACGCATCTGTTGATAATAGACAACAGACAGTAACTCAGAGTTTTTAGTAGAATTGCTTAGCATTATTAACCAATTTGACCTAATTGATATTTATAAAATACTCAAAATCAGGAGAATATATATTCTCTTTTAACTGCACACAGAAAATTTACTATGATAGCCCAAATTCTGGTACATAAAACAAGTCTCAGTAAATTTCATATGTTTTCATTCATATGAATATTATTCTTTGACTAGAGTGGAAATAGAAATCAATTATCAAAGATTTCTAGAAATATCCAAGCATTTGTGAACCAAATAATCCACTTAAAATAACCAGTGTGTCAACAAAAGAGGAATTAATACAGAAACTAGAAATTATTTTTATCTGAGTTGATATTAAACACAGCATATAAAAACTGTGGGATGTCACTAAAGCAGTAAAGGGAAATGTATTGCAATAGACCCATATATTATAATAAGAAAAGTCTGAAATCAATTACTGTGCTTGCACTTAAAAACACTTGATAAACACCAAATGAAATACACATTAAACAGAAGATAGGAAACAATAACTAGAGATGGTAAAATGATATCAAAACAAAAAAAAAATTGCTCAATGCAAACAAATGAAGATCTCTGAGAAAATAAATAAAATTAATAAATTCTAGCCAAAATGATCAGAAAAAAATGAGAATTGCCAGTTTCATGAAGGAGAAAAGCAACTTCACTACAGATTTTACAAATATGAAAAGAATATAATGAATATTATTAAAAACATTTTATGGTAATAAATATAGTCCCCGAGATGAAATGTGTATATCCTTAAAAGAAGAATAGTCTCAAAACTCATCGAAATATAAAATCATAGTAGCCCTATATGTAATAAAAGAAATAAAAATTGTATTTAAAATATTTGAAACAAACATACATACAAAAATATGTTCTCGTCATAGATTATTATAATAGAAAATTCTTTGAGGCATATAAAGAAATAATGTTTGCTTTACAAAACTCTTCCAAAAGAGAGAATAGGAGAGAATACATCTGAACTTTGCTTATTATAATACCTTGGCTCTGACACTTAAAATATATGAAGACATTTTCCAGGAAATAAGAAAGAATAGCCTCATGAAAATAGATATAAAACATTTTAAACAATATTTTAACAGATTCAATCTACTAGTAAGTGGAACTGATAATACTTCATGAACAAGATGGGTTTGTTTCTAGAATGCAATTTTAGTATACCATTCAAACATCTATTAATGTCATACTTTATATTAACAAGCTTTAAAAAGATGGCCATAAGACCATTTCAATGCACACAGAAAAATCAAAATGCAATATATAATATTCATTAATGATAATACTTTTCACCAAACTAGCATTAAAATAGAATTCCCTCTAGAAAAGTTTAAACACACACACATACACAAATAGAATTTCCTCAATATGAAAAGGGATGAAAAGGGCATCCACAGAAAACCTCAACTAACATCATACGTAATAATGAAACATTAAATATTTTCCCAAATAAAACACACACACAAACATACAAGCATGCACACTCTCAAATATATGCAAACACATTTATATATATTCATGTATATATACACACACATGTACATATAATAAATGATAGATGGATAGATAGATGATATAAGATATATAGATAAATGATAGATAGATAGAAACAGACAGACAATAGAAAGGTGAAGCAAAGATGAACAATATATTAAAACCTTTCAGTTATAGGTATCTACATGATAATCTCTTATTCATAAGGCTTTTGTCTTTGCTATATATGTATTAAAACAAAATATGTTGGAACCCATTTGGAACTCATATTTCAAAACAATGACCCATGAGAGACCTTATGCCTACATATGGTAAAGGCTGTCACAGTTAACATACATAACAGGTACTGGACTTAGATATGTGTGTGTGTATACATACAATATACATATTGATATAGATATGTCTCTCTATAGATATCTATCTATCTATGTCTATCAATCTGTCATCAATTATATGTACATGTGAATGCATATCTATAAATACATATATGTGAATGCATATCTATAAATATGCATGTTTGTGAGTGTGTGTATTTTGTTTCATGTGTTTTTTTAAAGAATTTTTCTATATTGGAAAAGTTTACAAAACTTTCTGCATAAAATGCAGGATTCCCATATACTATATATGCATAATTTGGAGTCATATTCATACTGTATTTTATACTAAAAATTTTCATGTGATACTCCATAAAAGCTATTGGCTATGCTGATATCAGAATAGGTTCCTGACAGACCTGGTTGGAAAAATACAGTGCTGAATGAATTCATTTTAACAGGGATCACAGACTGCCCTGACCGATAGGCCGCAATATTTGGTTGTTTCTCATGATCTTTGTGGTCTCGATGATGGGCCATTTGGGCATGATGGTTCTCATCAAGATGGACTCCAGGTTACAAACATCCATGTACCTTTTCTCAGACTCTTTGGCTCTCACTGACCTTGGTTATTCAACAACTGTGGGACCCAAATTGTTAGTAAATTTCATTGTAGAAGAAAATGCTATCTCCTAATATTTTTACACTACACAGCTCACTTTCTTTGTTGAATTCATTGTTAGTGAACTTCCATTCGTTGGTCAATGCCCTGTGACCATAATGGCTAAGGATACTAGCAGAAAATTCTCAAACATAGTGGTACTAGCCTAGTTACAGAAAAAGAAAAGTTGTTTGTAAAGGAAAGAACAACTTATTGGTAGTGTGATTGTGCTGAGAAAAGAAACTATTTGAGTTAGAGTCCAGGTTATTATGGAGTAGTAGGGGAATTCAGAAACAGAGTAGCTTCATTAAGAGAAGAGCATCATTCTTGAAAATAACTATGCAGAATTTAGGTGACCAGAATTTGTGGGTGGGTCTGGTCCTCAAGGAAATTCTTGGGCCTATGATTCTTCTAGATGTTATTCTGGTGTCTCCCAATATGTAGATCTCTACTGCAGGGTTGAAAGAATATGGAAAATACTTGTTCGTGTGGAAGTTTTATAAGGAGTAATTCAATTTCATTAATAGTTTTAGGATTATTCAGGTTATCCATGTCTTCTAGTGTGAGCATTCTTAAGAAATTATACAATTCTTATAAATCAAGTTTTTCAACAAAAATTTTTTTATAATATCTTCTTAATATTCTTTTCTTGTTTGCAGAGACTATTGTTATGTCTTTCATTCATTCCATATATTGGTAATTTGTTTCTTTACTCTATACAGTGGTTTCTATAGAGATTACCTGAGTTGATATATGCAAACATTTATATAATTTTCCAGTACCTAATAAGCTGCATATAAATATCACTTTGCTATTAACTTTTACTCATTCATGGAGTTACTATACACTCAATAAATATTCTCTGATTAAATTACATCTTCCAGATACAATGTTTTGCACCGGTGAAAAATTGTAAGGGCAAATATATAGTTTCTGCATTTATGAAAGTTAAAGTGCCAGTACAGTGATAGATTTGGACAGAAATCAAACATTAACACAACAAATATTAATTGATAACTGTGTTAAGTGATATGAAATAGAAGCCTCATCAGAGATGGGAGGGCCAAGAAAGTCTTCCTTCAGGAAAAGATAATGGAGCTGAGTTATGAAGATTGAAGTCTTATTAACATGATAGTTAAATATACCTTTATTCCATATTTATCGGAACAAATAGCAAATCAAGGGATACTGCTTAATCTAACCATTTGGTTTCTACTTTCAGGAAACAAAAAAGTGGGGGTTTATGGAATTTCATACACATTAACTTGATATACATTTTTGTCTTATTTGTTGAATGAATTATTGGCCAGATAATTTTAGGCATAAATGAGTGCATCTTTATTCCTAAGGCTCAACTTTTATTTTCCCAAAGAAATATCATTTTTTTTTTTGTCAATTTGAAAGAGCAACTAAACCAATAAACCAGGGAACAACTGACTGAAACTTTGCCTCAACGATTCTGAAGCCCTGATTTAAACAGTAGAAGCATAGAAAATGATACTGGAATGTTCACAATTTTAAGTTCTATAGGAGATATCTATTAAGATGTGGTTATGAAATAGCTTATTCCATTTTCTAGATAAATATCTCAAAAGTTCATAATAAAGAGTAAATCACTTTTTTCTTTACATAACAAAATGTTGCTTACATTATAGTCACGGTTGTGTTTCTCAATTTTTTTTTTTTTTAATTTAAGCATTTATATTCACAGACTTCATTTTTAGAGCAGAACGTTGTTCATAGAATATTTCATGGAAAGTACAGATTATTCCCATTTATTCTTTCTCCCCACCTAAAGAGTCTCTGCTATTATTAATATCTTAAATCAGTATGTTATGTTTGTTACAACTGGTGAAATAACATTGATACATCATTATTAAAGTGCATATTTTACTTTAGTATTCACGCTTCATGTTTTATAGTTTTAAGGGTTTTGAAAAATGCTAATATCTTGAATCCACCAAAACAATATCCTATATAACATATTCAAAGCTCTAAATATTCCCTGTGCTCTAGCTATTCATCCCTCCTTACTTTGTTCCCCTGGCAATCAGTTATATTTTACTGTCTATAGTTTTTCTTTTTCAAAATGTTATATGATTGGACTCATACAGTTTGTTAATTCTAAGACTGTTTTTTTTCACTTAGCAATATACATATAAGGTGCCTTTATGTTTTTTTATAACTTGATATTTCATTTTTTATAGATAAAAAAATTAATAAATCATTGTTCAATATACCATGGTTTACTTATCTACTCAACTATTGAAGGAAATTTTGATTGCTGCTCAAATGTGTTGACATTTTCCAGTCTTCTTTCTGTTATTCATTACTTGTTTGATTTCACTCTGATCTTAGTGATTTCTATTCAATTACTTTTTTGAAATGTGCTTTATGGCCCAGGATATGATCCATCATGGTGAATGTTCCATGTAGCTTCAAAAGTATGTTATCTGTTTAGATGAAGTAGCCTATACATATCAACCACATCCATTTGATTAATTATTCTGTTAAGTTCAGCTATAAATTTACTGATTTCTTCCTGTTGTATTTGCCAATAATTGATAGAAAGGTGCTGATGTCCAATTGTTACAGCAGATTAATCTATTTCTCCTTGCAGTACTATCTGTTTTTGTCCCATATATTCTGACCCTCTGTTGATAGGTGTATATACATGCAGGATTAATTATATCTTCTTGGAGAACTGATCTTGTTAACATTATATAATACTCCACTTTATCCCACATAATTTTCTTTGTTCTGAAATATGCTTTATCTGAAATTAATTTTGCTACTCCAGATCTTTGATTACTTTTAGCATGGTATATCATTTGACAGCCCTTTAGTTTTAGTTTATCTATATTTACAAATTTAAAATATGTTCTTAATAGACAGCCTATAGTGATAGTCTCTATCTTTTAATTGGTGTGTTTAATCCACTCCATTAACATTAAAAATGATTCTTGATATTGTGGATTAATATTGTTTTAATTACCTGACAGTTCAAAGCATATACAGTGAAATGTGTTGGCTTTAAAAATCGGAATTTATTATAGCTTACATGCTTACAGTTTTAAGGCTGAGAATAATGTCCAAATCAGGCATCATGAGGCCATGCTTTCTTCCTGAAGCCTGGCTGCTAGCAATCCTGAACTTCTCTGTCACATGGAAAGGCACATGGTGTCATCTGATGATCTCTTCCTTCACTTCTGGATTTTGTTGTGTTCAACTTCTTGCTTCCTTGGCTTTCTCTTCCTATATTCATCCCATTTACACAGGAATTGAATGAGAAAATTAAGACCCACCCTGGGCCACACCTTAACAAATAACCTCATGAAAACCTACTTAAAAAAGGTTCACACACTCAGGAATGGATTAGCTTTAAAAACATGTTTTTTCTAGGGTATATACAATTCCAAACCACCACAAATATCTATCATATTTGCAATGGTTTTCTATTCCTCGTCTCTGTTCTTTGATTAATTTTTTGTGCCTTATTCTTTCACTTCCTTCCCTGGTTTTAAGTGAACATTTTACATGATTCCATTTTCTCTCCTTCTTAGCCTATCAATTATGTTTATTTTTAATTTTTCAGTTGTTGCTTTTTGGGATAGAATCATGTTCCCCACAGAAGGCATATTTAGGTTTAACCCTGGTCCTCTGGGTATGGAAAGACTGTAATAATATTTCTTCAAGAAAATTAACAACTGACCTCAAAGAATAAGCTTTGGCTTTAAACCAGATTTCTGGTGGCCCTTATAACCTGAGTGAAAGGGAGATGGGAGAGAATTCAGAAGATGGAAGTCAATGGAAGTCAGAAGAGAGAGGAGAACATTCCTCCCTGTGCATTGCTATGTCATGGAAAATCCAAGGAATCCAAAAGATTGCCAACCAGCCAATAGATATTGATCCTAGGAGGAAGCAAGCCTTCTATACTCTGAAATCGTTAGCCAATAATTTCCTGTTTTAAACCAACCCAATTTATGGTATTTGTTTTAGCACCCAGGAAACTAAAAACTTGCCTAATGTTGATAATGTACATTTAGAATAAATATAAGTCCATTTCCAAACAGTGCTATAATTCTTTACATGTAGTTCTGGTACCTTAAAACAGTACTCTCAATTCTCTTCTCCCATTCCTTATAGCATTTTGCCATACATTTCATTTATCCTTAAACTATAATCATCAACTGTATTGGTAATATTATTATTTTGAACAGACTGTTATCTGTTAGATCAGTTTAAATAAGCATTCCTTCTCCAATCCTCTTCCTTTCTTCATGTAGACCTGAGTTTTTTATCTGTATAATTTTCCATCTGTCTGAAGCACTTCTTTTAACATTTCTTGCAAAGCAGGTCTATTGGTAACAAATTCCCTCAATTTTCATTTGTCTGAGAAATTATTTCTCTTGCACTTTTGAAAGATAATTTTGCTGAATATACAATTCTTAGTGATTATTTCATTCAACTTTCTAAAGATTCAACACCACTCTCTGTTTGCTTACAAGATTTGAGAAGTCTGATAAATTTTTTAACATTTACTTCTATACATAAGTTGATTTTTTAAAATTTTGTCTATTTTCTCTTTTTGTCTGATTTCCTTTGGTTATAATAGATTCCTAGATGTAGATTTTTTAAATACATATTTATCCTTCTTGGTGTTCTTTGAGTTTCTTGGATTTGGTTTGGTACTATCAATAATTTTCAAAATTTCTAGTAATTCCAGTATTTCCTCTAGTCATTTCTCTCTCCTCATCTTCCCCATTATGCATATGCAAACCTTTAGTCACTGCATCACAGTTCCTGAATATTTTGTTCCATCTTTAAGTCTCTTTCTCTTTGCTCTTTAGTTTAGTAAGTTTCTATTGACATATTTTCAAGCTCCCTGGTACTTTCCTTGATATGTTCAATCATCTGATATATCCATCAATGATATTCTTTATTTCTGTTACAGCATATTTGATGTCTTGCATTTCCTCTTGATTCCTTCTTAGTCTCCAGCTCTCTACTTACTTTATCCCTCTGTGTTTTTCCCTAACTTTTCATTATAGTACATTTAGACAATTCAAACAGTCCATTTTTACCACTATCAAGTGTCCAATTCAGTTGTATTAATTACATTATTTGTTGTGCTGCCATCACTATAATTCATTACTCAAACTTTTTTTTACCCCCCCAAAACACCACGTCGATTAAGCAATAACTCCCCATTTCCTTCACAACTCAGCCTCTGTTAACATGTAATCTGTGATTTTGCTTGTTCCCGGTATTTCATATATATTTTTTTCTTTCAGGTGTTTTTCAGTCAAATTCATCCATACAGTATTATAGCATGTATCAGACCTTCATTCTTGAAGCAGTGGTGAAAGCAGAGATTCTTATCACATTCTTGACCTCAGGGGAAAGGCTTTCAGTCTTTCACTATTATGTATAATGATAGCTGGGGGATTTTTGCATATGCATTTATCATGTTGAGGAAGTTCCCTCCTATCCTTATTTTACCAAGTATTTTATTATGAAATTACATTGGATTTGCACAAATTCCTTTTCTACATCAATTGATATGATAATGTACTATTTCTTCATATATTAATGTGGTATAATATGTTGATTTTTCTATTATGTTGAACCACCCCTCCATTCCTGGGACAAATCCTAGCTGATCATGATTTATAAACCTGTTAATATATATTATATTGATTTTTCTAGAATTTGTTGATCATTTTTTCATCTATATGATGAAGGAATTTTATACATATATATTATATATATATATACATATATATATATATATATACACATACATATATATATATTACATATAAGTATATATACAGTTTTCTGTGCCACTTCTCAGTCTCAAGTAAATCCCAGGTTAGGGGACCCAAACATGGTCTCTGAGACAGTGTTCCACAAGGCCAGTTAGGGCTAATGAACAAAGACATCCAATATGTTAATTAAGGTGCACAAGTAATCAGGTTCCAGGGACCCTCATTTGAATGTGGGTCATAGGACTACCATCTGGAGCCTGGTGGCAGCAGGCAGGCCTTAGACAAATAACCTTGCCTTTGGCTGCCCTAAATTTCTTAGTTTTCTTTACTTTGTTTCCTAATATTTCATTGTTATTTGTTCAGTCTTTGTTTATCCTTGTTTTCCAAAGTTTGGGGATGTTAATTCTGACAAATTCTACCCATTTTTTCAGTTTCTCAGGGGCCAGTTGGTCAATTGTGTCTTACTTCCCAGTCTTGCTCATGTCACCTCTTACCCATTAGTTTGTGCATGTTGTTCACTTTTTCTTTTGGAGCTGTTACCATACTAATCATAGTCACTTTACATTACTGTTCTGATAATTCCAACATCACTGCAAAATTTGAGTGTGGTTCTGATGTTGCTATGGTCTTCACACTGCGAATATTTTTTTTTTTTGCCTTTTTTCATGACTTGTGATTTATTGTTGAAAGCCAGATGTGATGTATAAGTTA
>JAQZBX010021916.1:0-31932 GCA_029593785.1 Cabassous unicinctus
CAAACAAGGGCAGCCGGGCTGCGGCTGGGGCACGCGGGGGCTCTGCTCTGCCCGCCCCGGCCAATCCCTCCTTGTCCAGCTCAGGGCAGAGACCCAGCGAGGCTGGGAGAGGAGCCTTCTGCCCCCAGGGTCACTCTGCCTCGAGGCATTTCTGAGGCTCTGGGGTGGTCATGAAAACCTGGAGCTACAAAGACCATCAGGGAGCACCTAGTCCAGCCCCTCATTACCAGGAGCGAGTTGCTGGGGCCCAGAGAATGGAAGGAATTTGTCCAGTCACTCAGCTGGTCAATGACACAGGCTCCCCGGCCGGGGCTTGGGTACCACCCTTGACCCTGGGTGTTCTCTGGGTTAGGCGTGAAAATCAAATCATTACATCACTCAGTGAGACTGGAAAAGTTGACCTTTGTTAAATGCACCAAGCATAAGTATTTGCTAATTCAAGTATTTACCCAAGTAAAACGTGATTAAAGCAGTATTAAAGGGGATAAAACGTGCACACGCAACTGCCCGCCTATGCAGGGTTTATATCACATTCCCTCACATGACTGTTGAATCAGTGGCGGCTCTCGCAGTGGGAATCGTCAGGAGCCGGAGTTGACAGGAGCAGGAAGGGCTAGCAAGCGGGAGCCGGGAGACCATCTCCTCCCTCTCCTCCTCGCTCAGCTCTGCCGCTCGCCACTCACAGGCCCAACGACCTGGAGCAAGTCCCCACTCCAGCCTCTCTGAAGCTCGGGTCTGAAATGGGGCGGCGCTGCCTGTCCTGCCAGCCTGCCACGGCTGTAGCAAGGATTACCTGAGACGGCCTGGAAAACTGTAAGGTTTGAGGCAAATGACAGTGCTTTCTAGATGCCCTCGATCTGGGCTGGTGGCCGGCTGCAGAGAGGAGAGCCACCGGAGCAGTTCGGGTGGGTAAGGGGACAGGAAGGGTCCCAGGAGCGGCAGACAGCCATCGCTGACACTGCTGAGCCTGCAAACGGAGCTCTTGCAAAAGGCAGAAAAGTCGTGGAATCAGGTGCACCTGGGACTCTGCCTCTTCCTGGTCTTGTGGCCTTGGACAATTCACGCGCGTTCTCAGAGCACGTAAAACGAGGATAAAAGCACGCAGCTCACAGGGCTGTTGTGAATATTAATAAGGATGGGAGCTGGCATTTATGGGGTGCTTATTCTGCTTCAGGTACTGTTCCAGGTGCTAAACCCATGTTAACTCAGCCCTTACAACCATCCTAAGAGGCAGGCAGCAATTGCACCATTTAATTAATGAGTAAATGTCAGCAAAGAGAGGAGTTTAAAGAAGTCGCTCAAGGCCACGCAGCTACTAAGTGATGGCGCCAGGCTTTGACTCTGGGCATGTTGACCCAGAACCCATATACATATCCTCTCTGTAGGGGGTGTTAGGTTATCTGTTGCTGCTATAACAAGTCACCACAACCTCAGTGGCTCAAAGCAACACAAATTTATTCTCTTCAAGCTCCGGAGGTCAGAAGTCCTAAAGTCAAGGTGTTGGCAGACCTGCATTCCCTCTGGAGGCTCCAGGGGAGAACCTGTTCCTTGCCTTCTCCAGCCTCTAGAGGCCACCCACAGTCACTCCTTGGCTCATGGCCCCCTCTGCCAACGGCATCTCCCCCACCTCTCCTTCCACCGTCACATCTCCTTCTTCCTGGCTCTGACCCTCCTGCCTCCTTCTTATAAGCACCCTTGTGATGACGTTGGGCCCCCCAGGTAATCCAGCATAACCTCCCTAACTCAAGGTTCTTACCAACATCTGCAGAGTGCCTTTTTCCACCTAAGGTATATGGTCACAGGTCCTGGGGATTGGGGCGAGGGAGGACTTGTGTGGGGAGGAGGGCAGTCCTTCCACCACCAAGGACCTCTTAACTAAAGGAGATTAGATGGGAAAGTGTTTGTAAAGCACTTGGCTCAGAGTCCGAGACATAATAGACTTTGATGCCGACGCTGATGCTGAGTGACCCGTCTCGCAGCTGCCAACACCAGTCTCCAGTGACACATGAGGGGCTTCACTCCGCCCTGGGCCAGCCAAGCCCGCTGACTCAGGGAGGCTGCCCCACAAGCAGACCCTGGGAGAAGGTTTCCGGTGCAAGCAGTTTATTTGGGAGGTGATCCCAGGAAGCAGGGAAGTGGGAAGTGAGACAGGCAAGGACAGGAAAGCAATAGAGGGTCTTATCCAGCACGTGGCCACTTTGGGCAACTGGGAGCTCAATCCTGCTGTGGAGTGGTGGGAAACAGCATGGAACCTGTACCCTGGGGTTCTCCTTCCTGAGGGGTGACGGGCTTGGGGTGCATATGCACTGCCTCCCTTCAATCTTTGATGAGACTGTTCTGGAGAGAGGGATGGTGGACTTAATTCTCCTGCACATCCAACTTGCTTCATGTACACCTGCAGCCAGGGGCCAGAGAAAACCCACAAGCCCAGGTGCACAGGGGCTGGCAACCGGAAGCCAGGTTGTATGGGCTGAAATGGCAAAGACCCGGGGGGGAGAAGGGGCACAGAATGCGGCCAGGATGTCCATACCCTCTGCTACACCCTCCAGCCCACAGCCTTTATTTCCTGTGGACGCTGGAGAAGTTGCAGTGCAGGAATCCCATCACGCCAGCATAATGGAGAAGGATTAGAAAGCCAAGGAGTCAGCTCTGGCCAGAGCGAAGGAAAAGGGATGCCCTGGAGTCCACAATTGGAAACTGAGGCTGCTGAAAGATGGGGCTGCAGGTTACTCTCCAGGGCTTGTGGCCCCCACGACAGAGGCTTCGACAGGGCAGCCCAAGGGTGACAGCGGTCACACAGCCGAGTCCTGACGCTCCCCCACTTGCCCCTTGCCTGGGAGGTTTGTATCCACCTTATTTTGACTACCACGTGGTGTTATTTTCAGTCTTTTGAGTAGTTTTTGTCAATTTGTATCAGAAAATTATTTTCCTTTCCTAGCTGTCCTTTGCCGAGGCTGCTTGCTCTCTGTGGTGGGGCTTACATCGCATGGAAGGCACATGTTTCCCCCAGTGAAATAGAACATGTCTCTTTCCAACTTGCCATCCGGGAATCCTCACTTCTCTTCCCCTCTTCAACCCTGGGCGAAGGGCTTTCCCCCACCTCTCCTTGGGAACGGCTCTCCCTAATGGATCCTGAACCACCAAACTCAGTGGCACGACCGGCTTCTCCCGCTCCGCTCAGCTTTGATGCTGTCAAGCACACACACAAGGTCTCTCTTTTTCTCGAGGCCCTGACTTTCCTGGGTGTCCGTGGCACAATCCTTCGCTGATTGGCCTCGGGCCTGACTGCTTCTCAGCCCCCTTCCCTGAGGCCTCTTCCTTTAGAGGCTCCTTAAGTGCCGGGGCCCCCGGGCTTATCACCAGCTCTCCTCTCCTCTCACCCTGCGCCCTCCCCTCGGACAACTTCATCCAGACCGCAGAGGCAATGGCTTCCTCCTCACCTGCAACGCCCAGGTCTCTAACTGTGCGCAGGCTGCTCTCTCGACCCCTAGATCCACACAACCCCTCCCCAGGCGCGTCCCAGAGGCCAGCACGCTCACCAGGCCCAGTGCTGTCCTCCTGCAGCATGCCCCATCTCCGTGGATGGCCTGGGCCTCATCCTCAGCCCCCTTCTCACTCACCAGCCCCTGACTGTTGTCCTAGCTTAACCAGCTCCCACAGTCTCCTCTGCCCCCATCAGGCCTCCACCAGGCCAGGCAGAAGCCTCTGGATGCATACTCCTGTAGCGGGAATCAGCCTGGGCAAGCCCACAATCCTGTCATTGGGCTACAACAAAAGGCAGAATTTCAGAGTTGGAGGTGTGGTGGGCGTCAGGGTGACAGGGCTGCATTCAAAGCCTCACTCCACCCCTTCCTAGCCTGTCTTAGTTTCCTGCACTGCTGTAACAAATTACTGCAAACATAGTGACTAAGAACCCAGTAAATTTATCATCTCACGTTCTGGAGGTCAAAAGTCTGAAATGGGTCTTACAGGATTAAAATCAAAGTAATGGCAGGGCTACAGTCCTTTCTGGAGGCTTCGGGGGAGAATCTGCCACGCGCCTTTTCCAGCTTCTAGAGGTTGCCCACATTCCTTGGCTCATGGCCCCCTCCAGCAGCAGCATCTGTCCCACCTCTGCCTCCATCGTCACATCTCCGCCTTGCTCTGGTCCTGCTGCCGCCCGCTCGTGAGGACCATTGTGAACACAGTGGACCCAGCTGGGCAGTTCAGGATAAGTTCCCATCTCAACATCTGTCTTAGTTTTCCAGCTGCTAAAGGTGTGCAGCTGCTAATACAGTGGGTCGGCTTAAACAATGTAATTTATTGGCTCAAGTTTTGAGGCTAGGAGAAGTCCAGAATTAAGGCATCAACAAGGTGACGCTTTCTACCCAAAGACTGTAATGTTCTTGGGCTGGATGCCAGCGATTCTTGGGGTTCTTTGGCTCTTCCATCACATGGCAGTGTCCCCTCCATGCTCTTCTGGGTTGCGATGACTTCTGGCTTCCAGCTTCTTGTGGCTTCCTCTCTGTGTCCTCTATGAGCCTCCAGTAATAGGAGTAAGGGCCACCCTTAAATAAAACATGTTCCAAAGTCCACACCCACAGGAATGGATTAAAATTGAGAACGTGTTATTTCTGGGGTACATAGCTCAATCTGCCACAATAGCCTTACCTTCATCACAACTGCAAAGTCCCTTTTGCCATGAAAGGTCCCGTATTCACAGGTTCTGGGGTCTAGGCTATGTCCATCTTTCTGGGTCATTTTTCAGCCCACCACACTGGCTGTGACACCCAGGAAAGTCACTCAGCCTCTCTGAGGATCTCATCCCTCATCTGTAGTATGGGGGTGATGCTGTCCCACCCCAGAAGGATGTCGTGGGGAGCAAAGGAGAGACTGGCCCTAGGGCATCGGTCAGAGCCTGGAGCACAGCAGATGCTCATGTCTGCCTTCAGGGGCCTGGGCACAGGGGACTCTTAGGATGGCGAGGGCAGCCGGGACATGGTACCAAGGGGCCTCCACCACTTCTTCGGGGCTCCTGGAGGAAGATTTTCCCCATGGCCTGCCCCTGCTCCTGGCTCTCCTCGGTGCTGGCCAGCACTGGAGCAGGATCTGGTCAGCCTCCTGCCAATTTCCAAGTTTCAGGCAACTTCCCTGGACCTTGACCTGTCCACTTGTCACTTGACCTGTCCACTTGTCAGAGGTTGGCAATGCCACTCTGGCCTGAATCCACTGGGACCCATCTGTACGCCAGGCCTGGGCTCAGGACGGCTTGCCTGCTGACCTGGGGCAGAGGTAGAGGAAGCCTAAGAGCAGTCTTTAAAGAGCGTGTCTCAGTAAGACGGAGGCCAGCTCTCATTTTGAAAGCCCTGAGTGTCTGCTGCTTCAAAGCTATCTCTAGTGATGCTCTTGTTTTATCATGTGGTAACCCCTCCTAACAACAGAGAGAGGGGACGTGCAAGAGGTCACGTCTGTGATATAGTGGAAAGAGCAGGATTCAGATCCCGAGTCTGCCTTTTCAGGGCTAGGAGCAAGCAGCCTGTTGGGCCATATGCCTCAAGCGAAGCTGACCCCTCCCCATCCTGGCCAGGCCTGCTTGGTTTGAGGATAACCCCATTTCTCTTCCCATGGCCAGTTCAGAAGTGGCCTGTGCAATGGGAAGCATTGCAGGGGGGAGGGGGCAGAGGGAGGGGTCTGTGCTCCTGGGGAGACCCAGGAAGGATGTGATCATGTCTGGACATTAGGCCTGGCACGACTGTTACCAGCCTGATGACAAAGCCAGCCCAAGGATGGCAGAGAGGTAGAGAGAACACAGGCCCTTGAGATATCTGAGCTGCTAAAGCAACCAAACTTGAAGCCGGCTTTATCCCAGACTTCTTGTTATATTAGAGAATAAATCCCTTTATTGTTTAAGCCCAATTTCCAATATTTGCACCCAAAGCATATGAACTGATATTCCAACTGCGTGGCCTTGGGCAAGCCACCGAACCTCTCTGAGCTTTAATGATAATTCATTCCTTCCTGCCCTCCTTGCAGATCAAGTGAGAATGTATATGTGAAAGCACATTTTAAACTGTGGAGTGCTGAGCAATTCCAGCTATAATCGATTTTATTATTTTAAGCTTTGGTACCTGCTCATTGGCCAAATTGGTCCTGGTTAGCAAAACTCTGTGCACACTGATTTATACAAATTTCTACTCTACTTTAGGCACGTAGATTCAGCTTTATTACTCTGGAGCCATGGTAGCACAGGACCCCCTCTTCCCCGCCACCCTGCCTAACTTCAAATAGATAGAAGTGGCCCCCAGTTTGGGTCATGAGAAAAGAGGCCTGAACAGAAGAAACAAGGCCATCCTCCAGGTGCCTCCTCGGGCTGGGAAAACAAGGGCCCAGGAGCACCCAAGGTGACGTCTACACGGCCAGCCCCAACCCCACTGGCAGCCCCCGCTGGCTCCTGAGTGCCCGCGGCTCAGCCCGGTGCTTTGCGTCGTCTGCGCCTCCTGCTTGGCACATTTCTCGTGGGCCTATGGTAGTTCCGAAGGTTTCCAGACAGAGCGTGGGCCATCTGTTCCTTCTGAGTGTCTCCTCTCCCTCAGCAGAAGGAAACTCTAATTGACAAACCTTTGCCCTGATTCTTCTCACTTTTCCTATGAACAAGCACAGATGGGGGCAGACTGTAGCTTTCTGTCGATCTGTAGTTAAAATCTCTTCACGTGATGCCCAGAAAGGGCTCAGGGCCCAGAGAGGCACAGGCACGGCCTCAGGGGACAGGACATGCCTGACCTGGAGGTGGCCCTGCAGGGGAGGTCCTGGCTGGGCCTTGAAAGCCGGAGAGATTCGGACCAACAGAGCCAAAGGGAGAAAGCCCTTGCAGATGAGGGTGTGGAGTGGGCACCGCTCGAGCGGCCCTGGCATTGGCCAACAAACGCTGGCCGCTGGGCCAGTGCCAACAAAGGAGTTTTTCTCCGGTCCACAGTAAAATGGAGGAAAATAATAACAAATAGTGAGTTTTGTATAAAGCTAATTCGTTCCATTTGAAGTTTTGTTGTTTATTCTGGCATTTTGTCCTTCCCATGTATTGGGTACTAAGATGCCCTTCCTTTTAAAACGGATCGCGGTCGTCAATGGCAACCGTGAGAGCTGCGGGTGCCGTCTGCCAGTGCCCCAACTCTCTCCTTCCATGCACCTGGGAGGACTGAGCTTCCCAGCCAAGGATGTAGGTGTGGCCAAGCGAGTTTTTGTTTTCCCTGATGAAATGCACGTGTCACTTAGGGACAGAATTTCCGAGAGTCGGGGGATGATCTACCTTGACCCCATTGTCCTGCCTCAAAATGATGGAAACAGGGGTCAAGACCAGGCTCCATGGGCCTGAGTCCCCGCGTGACCACGGCCCCGCTGACAACACTGGGCACGTGACGTGAGTGGAAAAGCCGTGTGACTTGGGGAGTTATTTGCTCCTGCAGCACAGTCTGACTGAGAGAGGAGCTGTTCCTTTCACATCTTTCGTCAGTAACATGCAACGCTGGCACTCTTATGCTGGTATTCTTTTCTCATTCCTCTTGACAGTTAGCTGCCCCCCGGAAATACAAAGGCTTTGGACACACTGCTCGCCGGAGCGAAGAGGGGTGTCCGGTTCACCAAGACCACCCACTCCAACGCAACCAAGGCACCCCTGTTGTATCTGTGTATGAATAAGCAAGTTAATATACTGGGCTTCTGCACAGGATTTTGGCATAAGGAAAGAATTTTATGGCAGGAAAAGAGAACGTTAAAGGGGTATGTGGCAAGCACAGTGCCAAGCCCTGGTGGCAAATGGCAAACAAGACCCGACTTCTCAGTTATTTACATATTGTCCATGGCTTTCAGAGATGGGGGAAGGTGGAGAGAAGACAAAATACCAGTAAACAAATAAACTCACTAAATAATTAAAACACTGGAAAGCTCTCTGTGGATAGGCTATAGGGGAGGCGGCAGAGAGCAGAGGAATTTGCTGTCTGCCGGGTGGTTGGCGAGAGATTCTCGGAGGTCTCCTTGAAGCTGCAGCCTGAAGGAGAGAAGTAGCCAGCAGGAGCAGAGTGGGGAGGGGCCATTGCAGGAAACCACACCTGGGCGGGCCCCAGGGAGGTGCAGGACCTGCCCCGGAGGCCAGGAGCCTTTGTGGCTGGAGCAGCAGGTTGAGAAGAAGGGGGCAGGAGAGAGGCCGGAGGGGCCCGTGGGGCTGGAGTGCCCCTTCCATGCCGAAGAAACCTGAGTGAGAATCCCCAGGCACGCTCACTCCCTCCCTGCCAGGGGTTGGATGGCGTTCCCCGGGAAGATGTGCCCGGCTCCTACGCCCAGTTCCTCAGAACGGGAGCTTATTTGGAAACAGGGCCATTCCAGATGGGACCACACGGGTTAAAATGGGGGCTTCCTGGAGGAGAGTGGGCCCGTAATCCATTATAACCAGTGTCCTTATGAGATGGGGAGGGGAGGCCAGGTGACACCTGAGGCCGAGCACGCCACGGATGGCCAGCCACGGCCAGAGGCCAGGAGAGAGGCAGGGAACAGGTTCTTCCCTCAGATTCAGAGGGAGCACTGGCCTGCCGACACCTCGATTTCGGACTTCTGGGCTCCGGAGCTGTGAGGCTATACGTTTCTGCTGCCTGAAGCCATCCAGTTTGCATGCTTTGTTAAAGCAGCCCCAGGAGACTTGAGATGTCGCCCCATCTGCTTCTACCTCCATCTTCCCCATCTCCTGAAAGGCAATTCCACTCTGCGGGTTGCTGCATCCACAAGCCTGTGGATCTCAAACACCCCCACATCTAATCCATCAGGGAATCTTATTGTCTCTGCTTTCAAAAGGTATCTTGACTCTCAGCCCTCTCACCACCTCATGGCTTTGAGCCTGTTTCAAAACCTTAGCATGTCTTACCTGGACTATTGTAGCAGCTTCTTAACAGTACTCTCTACTTCTACCTTGATCCTACATCCTATTGTCTACACATTAAACAAAGAGAACCTGCAAAGCACAAGGTCATACAAATGGCCAATGAGCACACAAATAGATGCTCAAATCATTAGCCTTTAGGTAAGTACAAAATAAAACCAGAATACAGGGAAGAGAAGATGGACAAACAACACACCAAGGAATTGAGAGTGCCTACAACTGCAAGCAAGAGTCCCATCCATCAGATGTATGGGATCGAAGCCCCCTCAAATAATGGTGGAGTGGGCATCACCATCCCAGAGTCCTCAGGACTGGGAAACGAACTATGGACTAAAATAAACTTACTAGTATTCTACTATAGACTTATTGTGATTCTAGCAATGGAAGAAATACCATTGTTCTGGAGGCAGTGGCCCTTGGATGTTCTGGGGGTAGGGAGAGGGAAAAACAGGTGTAATACAAGGGCATTTTCGGGACTTGGGAATCATCCTGAATGACATTACAGTGACAGATACAGGCCATTATATATCTAGCCATAACCTACAGAGTCGAAAGGGAAAGAGTGTAAACTACAATGTAAACTATAATCCATGGTTAGTGGCAAAAGTTCCAAATTTGTTTATCGATTGCAATGAATGTACCACACTGATGAAAGATGTTGCTAATGTGGGAAAATGTGGGAGGTGTGGGGAGTGGGGCATATGGGAATCCCCTATATATTCTCTGTAACATTTATGTAATCGAGGTATCTTTAAAAAATAAAAAAAGTGAAAAAATTTTAAAAAGATTATAAAATAAAACCATAATGAGGAGTGGATGTGGCTCAAGCAGTTGAGCACCTGCCTCCTACATGGGAGGTCCCAGGTTCAGCTCCTGGTGCCTCCTGAAAAAAATAAAAACAAACAACAAGCAAAACAAATGAAAAAAACAGCTCAGGGAAGCCGATGTGGCTCAGTGGTTGAGCACCAGCTTCCCACATACATAGGTCCCAGGTTCAATCCCAGCCCCCAGTACCTAAAAACAAAACAAAATAAACAAACAAACAAAAAACAGAAAAAGACTAGTGTTGGTGAGGGTGTGAAGAAATAGGAACCTTCATACATTGTTGGTGGGAATGTAAAATGGCGCAACCACTATGGATAACACGTTAGTTGTTCCTCATAAAGGTAAGTATGGAATTGCTATATACCTCAGCAATCTGACTTCTAGGCATAGATCCCAAAGAAC
This sequence comes from Cabassous unicinctus, assembly GCA_029593785.1. NCBI lineage: Eukaryota > Metazoa > Chordata > Mammalia > Cingulata > Chlamyphoridae > Cabassous > Cabassous unicinctus. The sequence continues at coordinate 10,130 of JAQZBX010021916.1, forward strand.
TGAAAGCCGGGACTCGGCAGATACTTGCACACTGATGTTCAAAGCAGCATTATTCACAATAGCCAAAAGGTGGAAGCAACCCACATGTCCATCAGCAAATAAATCGACAAGCAAAATGTGGTCTATCCATACAATGGAATATTATTCAGCCATAAAAAGGAATCAAGTTCTGATTCCTGTGACAACACAGATGAGCCTCGAGGACATAATGTTGAGTGAAATAAGCCAGACATAAAAGGACAAATGTATGATTCCACATACATGAAATAATTAAATATGCAAATTCACAGAGACAGCAAGTGGATTACAGGTTACCAGGGGCAGTGGGGGATGGGAAGTTGGTGTTTAATGGGTACAGAGTTTCTGTTTTGGGTGATGATAAAGTTTTGGTGATGCATGGTGCTGATGGTAGTGTAATATTGTGCATGTAATTAATGCCACTGAATTGTACACTTGAAAGTGGCTAAAACGGGAAATTCTGTTCTGTATATATGTTGCCACAAGCATGCTTTTGTGTCAGGGTGTGTGACCCCGTTCTTTCCTTCCTCTGCAATCTTCTTTCCTTCAATCGGATCTCAGTGGTCACTTTATCGGAGTGGGCATCCACGGGCACCCCTTCATCATTTCTATCTTCTCACCTGTTTGTTTTTCTTCATCACAAGAGTCACCACTTGACATATATTATGAACTTATTTTTCAGGCCAGGGAGGGGAAGTTTTCCTATAAAGGGCCAGATGGTAAATATTTTAGGCTTTGCAGGCCATACGGTCTCTGTCACAACTACTCAGCTCCGCCGTTGTAGCGCAAAAGCAGCCATAGACACCACGTAAATAAACGAGCATGGCTGAGTGCCAATAAAACTTTATTTACAAAAGCAGGCAGCAAGCTGGGATTTGACCGGCGAGCCACGGGTCGACCAACTCGTGGTTTACGCATTTGTGGTCTCCTTCCCTTACTAAAATGCAACCTCCAGGAGAGCAAGGACTTTATCTTTTCTGTTCACCAACAAAAGTGCCTGACACACAGTAGGTAATCCATAGATATTTATTGAATTAATTAATTGGTGGATGGAGTGATGAACTGTTGAGAGGCTTTGATTTTAGGGGCTTGCCTAGGGAGTTTGGACTTTCTTTTTTAATAAAAAGTTTGAAAAGAGACTTTGCCAGTTTTAACAATGTTCTTGACTGTTGATTGACAGATCTCATCCGCAGTCTGCAATTCTCAGAATGGAGACATTTTGAGACGAATGACAGCCGCTTGCTTGCCTCACTGTTTACTCCTCTCTTACGAGCTCTGGATGATGCACATCACACACTCAGTAGGATGTGGTGTGGTGCCTCAGCCCACAGCCAACAGAAACACACTGAAATAAAATAATCCTCTCTGCGAAGGCTCAGGGATGACACTCCAGCCGCCTCCATGGAAATAAGAGCGCCCACTGCAGCTCTGCCGGAACAGACCCGAGAGTCCCTGGGGCGCTGGGCATGGAAAAGCAGGGAGGTCAGGCGTGACTAAATGAGTGGCCAAAGCTGGAAGAGTTGTAAGCAGTTGTGGGGGAAAGTCAGCTTGGGAAGGGGCTTAGGTGCTGGGTGGAGCCAGGTAGAAGGATGACTCTGGTTTTCTGGAACACGGTGAACTGAGGCACGGGGCTAGCTCTGAGCAGATGCACTCCTGAATTTGAAAGCTCCTGGACCCACTAGAGAAGGTCTGTTCTCTTGGGGGGGTGAGGGTAGGGGGGGTTAGCTATGTGGCTCCGGACTGTAGACAGCTTTAAAAGCCAGTCTGGAGAATGTGGGAAACCAGTGAAGATGTTTGAGGAGTCAGTTGTTATGGTGATGGAAGTGTATCCGCAATAAGGTTGAGAATGAATCAACCATGTGAATGCATGAGGGAGGAGTGAGTCTGAGCAGACTCAGAACTGAATCCCGAGGGCCCCGGAGGGCCCCTGAAAGGTCGGAAGTAGAAAGCAACATGACTGTCTCTCTCTTTCTGGCTGAAATGGGTGCAGGGGAGGTTAGACTGGAAGGGGCAGGAGAGGCTGATGGCTAGATGTGTAGGAGACCAGTTGGACCACAGTTTCTAAGAATGTTTCTCTTTCGACATGTAGCTACATGACCCGATGCAGTTACCTCCTGTGCCCACCTCCACACCAAGGGTCACCAAGTCAACACATTATGTTTGTTTGCTAAGTCTAGCAACCCCACTCAGTTGCCACTTCTTCCAGGAAGCCTTCCCTGATTTCCCCAGCTGGAGAGGACTTTTACTCCTGGGAGTTCTCAAACCCCTTCAAAGTTTCCCCTCTAAATTACAGTGACTACTTTTTATCTTAGCACCAGACTCCCTGGATTTGAATCACAGCTCTACTACTTGCTAGCTCTGTGGTCTTGGGGCAAGTCCATTGGCCTTCTTGGGCCTCTGTTTCCTCATTGATAAAATGGGCATAATAATACCTTTCTCCAAGGAATACTATGAGAACTTAATGAGTTATATGTAACATGAAATATAATAGGTTCTATGTAAGCAGTGGCTACTAATATTATATTAATATTATAACTACTATTGTTCTATTATCCATATAATATAGCCATAACTTATTTCTTATCATAGATTTGAGCCTTTTGAGGGCAAGAACCATGCCTTATTTATTTTTGTGTCCTCCCCAGTGAGTAGCAAGATACATTCACATCGTACGTACTCAAAAACATTTATGGAAAGAATGAATTAATGACTGAATAAATGAATGAATATAGTCTTTAAAACAAAATGTAACTGTGATGCTGATGATGCCGCAAACACAGCAGCGTTTGTATTCAGGGATAGTTTCATTTTTAAAGGGATAAACAGACAAAGTGGGTGATGGCAGGGACCTAGGGATTTGAGTACAGAAGGAGCACAGGGCAAACCCTACAGCATGTTTTCAAAACCCAACCCTATGCATTGATTTCCCCATCTGCAAAATGAGGAGGCTAAATTAAGTGGTCGTGAAGGTCCTTTACAGCCCTAAAGTCCTATTCTTGGGAGTCTTGTTTTTCAGTGACGATGCTAATAGGAATTTCTTAGAAAAACGAGTGGAAGAACGATTTTAATTGAAAAAATATTTCCAGAGGACGCTCAGTACTAGGGCATAGAGAGAGATCTTATCCAGCATAGTGAGGGCTTGAGCTGGAGGTGGATCTGCTGTTCCCTCACACTGATGAAAACCACCACATCAAGGAGGAAGGGGAATTCTGTCAGAAACATGTACAGCAGCCACATTTACACAAAGACACGCAAGCTTGAAAACACGAATCCAACCTGCTTAGAACTCTCCTGGGAAAAGGAACCATAAGAAGCACAGATGAAATTAATCCAAGCTCAGTGGGGCCTCATGGACCCTGCAGAATCTGTGCTGTGCCATATTGGGCTGTGCCGATCATTGAGAGTCTTTTCGGGACAGACGTGGGGTGAGAGCTGAACGCTGGCTTCTAAAGGCCTTGGGACTGCGGTAAAAGAGAAAACCTGGACAAGTTAGGCTCACCTTCTCAGACTCTCTAGGCACCTTCATGGGCACCATCTGCCTTGTGTAGCTTCATTCATGTCACTGGATGTCAAGCTCACCAAGGATCATGCGTAGTTATCTAGGGGCCCTCTAGTGCCTCGCAGAGGCTCGACAAATATTTTTTGAATGTATGGAGGGAGGGAGGGATGAAGGCTGGCCAAGCCCTAAACCTGGCATTGGGAAATGCTGATATGAAGGAGGAGGAGTTGTAGATATTTTAATACCCAGGTCACATTGTGATGACCTAATGAGAGTGCATTTCAGGTTAAAGTATGTGATAATTATTATTAATCAAGGGGACACAAAGAACATGTGTTCTTCTGGTTTCTCTCCTGACGTCTCAATCAGCCTGGACTGGAGACGCTTGGGCTAGGAACCTATAATTCTAATATGAGGCTCAGCTTGTGGGTTCGCCTCGGAGACGGTGCTATTGACACCGGGGAGCTGGCTGCTGATTACAAAAGCCACGTGGCACCCCGGCTGACTGCTGGTGGGGTACTGCCTCTCCCACACAAACCCTGCAGCATGTGGTCTCCCCAAAAAGCCCAGTACTGGGTTCCGAGAGGGGAGAGGGAGGCTGGATTCCTCCTCAACAGATGTCACCATAATTAGACAACTCATTATATCAAGGAATAAGGAAGGGAGATTGACATGGATACAAATGTGAACATATTGATAGCTTTTCTGCATGTGAGTTTGTGCAATCTTGGAAACCGATTTTCTGGACGAGGCTCAAGGGATGAGTCAGCGGTTGGAGCCCGGGGAGATTTTCCACAATGAAATTCTCATCCCAGGAAAGTATCCTAAGAGCTTTCCACCCTCTCAGACCATTCCCCGGGTAGTTGCAGCTGGAAGACAGCGTGGGCGTGGGCATGTGCGCCTCGAAGAAGTCTACAGGGAACTGGGGTCTGGGGGGGACGGGGGGGGAGGCAATAACCCACAGCGCGAGGCAGGCCGTGTGGGCAGGGGCTGAAGCCAGTCCAGGGTTCCTCCTCCTCACCATCCAGTGGCCGCCTCCAGCCTGTCGTAGAGTCCTGGGAACTAGCCAGTCCCCTGCCTGTCATGGGAGTTGGGGAGATGCCCGCACAGGTCTCCCCTGGGTGCCCAGCCCAGAGCAAGTGTCCTGCCCCCTGTGCCAGGTGACCCCTCTCATCCCGTTGCGGCGTCCTCCATTCCCCAAGTATTTGCCTCTTTTCCCCATGGCAAAATGTTTGGCTCTGGCGACATGATCCTTTCCAGCTGGAGCGCTCTAAAGTCGGAAGTGCCTAACAAATGCGGGCGGGGAGAGGCAGGAACGAGCGGATCACCCTCCAGCACCTGCCGGCAGCTCCTGTGCTGGGCATCTCACACCCACTATTTTCCAGTTTTCAGGGGCAGCAATCGCTTACTTGGCTTGTGCCTTCTGGAGACACCGGGACTTGCTGGGCTCCTTGCCTGGGGTCTCATCGGCTTCTGTCCTTACCACCTGCCTTCTAGCGGGGGACTTAGCAGAGGGGACAGTAGGCAGGGAGAGCTCCCTGAGAGAGCTCGGGGGGATCACTCCTCCCTGGCGGTCCCCCACCCCACCCCAGGTTTGTATTGGTTCCCTTGGGGTAACGAGGTACCACCACCCGAGTGGCTTAAAACAACAGAAAAGAATTCTCTCACAGTTCTGGAGCCCGGTTGTCTAGAAGTCCAAATCCAAGGCGCCATGCTCCCTCTGAAGGGCAGAGGGAAGACTCCTTCTGTGCTCTTCCAGCCTCAGGCAGCTCCCGGCAGCCCTGGCCTGCCTTGGCTTGCAGCTGCTTCGCTCCAATCTCTGCCTTCATCTCCCCATGGCCTTCCTCCCCCTGTGTCTCCACATGGCCTTTTACTCTGTCTCCTCCATGTGTCTGGACCCAAATCTCCTCCTCCTTTCTCTTAAAAGATGCCAGGCATTGTACTTAGGGCCCACCCAGTCCTGTGGGACCTCATCTCCATGGGATGACATCTGCAATGACTCCGCCCTTCAGAGGGAGCATGGCCCTGCTGACGCCTTGGATTTGGACTTTTAGACAACCGGCCTCCAGGTAAAGTCCCATTCCCAGGTACCAGGGGTTAGGACTTGAACAGATCTTCTTGGGGAACAGAATTCAACCCCCTACACCAAACATTTCATCTGGGGCTCTGATATCATCCACCCTTTTCTCTCTTCCCTCCTCTACCCTAACTCGTCACTCCCAGCAAATGAGCTCTCCTACTTCACTGAGAAAACAGAATCCACTGGCAGGGATTCCCCTCCATTTGCTCCGTGGAAAAGGAGCCCTACTTCCTCACTGAGGACTTCCCCCGTTGCTGGAACCTGCCTCACCTCTTCAGAGTCAAGGTCTACCCTTGACTTTCTTTCTTGAATCTAATCTTCTCTGCCCCCTGCTTGGTCCAGCCTCCCGGGCTTGTCCTCTGGATAATCATGATACCCCACACCGCCCCACTGGCCTCTCTGTCAGTGCTTGCTCCCCCTCCCGGGGGCTCACCTTCTCTTGAACCTGCAGAATGACCCTCTAACTGCCTGGACGTTGCATTCGTAGATGTTGGTAGGAGCCCCTGGGAGGATTATTTTGGAGGACCTGGAGTCTGCAAGCAGCTAGCATGGTGCTAAAATAGGTGAAGCAGGTAGACCTTAACTATAAAGATGGCAGGTGCAAGTTCATTGTAACGCAGCAGTCAACTGCGAGGAGCCACTGCTGTGCTTAAAATTTGTAAAGTGTGATAGGCTTTTAGCTATACATTTTTAAAGAATTGATGGTTACTCTTGCCTGGACCATCCAGGCCTGGATGACAGTTTATTCTCAATAAAAGTTAGGGCTACATCGAGCTGGGCCCATAAAAGAGAAGAGCTGAAGTCCCCCTCCCTGAGACAGCCTAAGGCAACGATACCCACAGCTGATCTGCTCCTGCTGCTGATGCTGGGTGAGAGAACCAGAAAGATGTTGTTTCCTTGGCAACCACAGACTGTCAGAAGGTCTCCACCCCCCGCTGGAATTGCTGGCACCAGACCTACCTGTAGGATGAGAAACAGGGAGCCCTTCTTGCCTAGGGGGCCTTGTCTTTCTTCCCACTTGATCTCGGGGTGCTGGGGTAGAAGGCAGCACTGGAGATTTCTGGACTGGTTTTTGCTCTTACTTTGGTAGTCTTGGAAAAGCCCATGTAGAGGAGCTGGTTGTGCCTTATGGCCTGGGACAAGAAGCCTTTGCTGGGGATTGAATCATGTCCCCCACAAAAGACACGTTCAAGTCTGAATCCATGTTCCTGTAGGCATGACCCATTTGTAAATAGTATCTTTGAACATGTTAAAGGTGAGTCAGCGTGTGGACTCATTTGTGAATGGGATCTTCAAAGGGCCTAATAGGTGTGACCAAACTGAATCGGGATGGACCTTACACTGTGTGACTGGAGGTCTTATAAAGAGAGGAAATTCAGATGACTGAGCAGGAGAAGCCAGAGGCCAGAAGTAGAAGAATCTAGAAGTCGGAAAAAGCCAAACGGGAGAGAGATCACCATGTGACAAAGGACTGTCATCACCAGAACACTACCGACCCTGGGAGAAAGTATGGCCTTGCAGACATCTTGATTTTGGATTTTCAGCCTTCCAAACCGTGAGCCAATAAATATTTATTGTTACACCAACCCACTGTGTGGTATTTGTCATAGTAGCCCTGGAAAACTAAGACAGTCCTTACTCAGGCTGATGCCGGCCCTTCATTCCCTTTCTGGCCTCACCCCCTACTCATTTTGTGTTGGGACTCCCCCTGTACCTTCACCATGCCTTCCTTATCTCTGTTTCCCTTTATGGCCATCCAGCAAGGGCTCACTCAGACTCTACCCTTCCATGGAGCCTCCCTGGCTCTGTCTCTCCTAGTCCCTCTCACAGTCCAGTACTGTGCTCTCCCTAAACTCTTAGCACATTCCACTATCAGAGGTCTTGCTATGCCCCTCTTGTCTCCTCTGCTATACCAGGAATGCTCCCAGGAAACACACTCAGTCTAAGTCACATGAGGGCATCCCTTGGGCTCAGCACAATGCCATCTTGCTGTGGAGCTGGAAGATTGTTTCTAGGCACTGCCTTACATTCGTCATCGCATTTCATCTTTCCAGAGCCTTGGGAGGTATTGTCATGCCCTGTTCCCGATGACAAAACCGAGGCTTGGAAAAGTTAAATGACTGGCCCAGGATCACATCGCTAGCAAGTGGCTGAGCTGGGACTTGAACCCAGGCTGTTTCGTGTTTGTTTCCACCCCCTGAAGCCACTATACGCCCCTGCAGTGTGAATGGGGAGTGGGGAAAGGGAAAGAAGTGATCATTTTCTCAGTGAGTAAATGCTACTTCGTAAGCACAGTTTCTTCCCTCCAAAACATGCATCTTACATGCCTTTGAAATCTGCCTTTTAAGCTACTCTTGGGAGAATGGGACAAATGGAAGAATGAGGTTAAAGGGGGAAGAGAGAGAAGCAAGAGTTTGATTTCCACGGGTCCCTCTCCCCATCAGGGAGTTTGCTTTGCAGGTTTGGGAAGAGAAGGGAGAAGACAAGGGCCTCCAGATGGGGAAACTGTACAGCTGTCAGGACGAGGGCAGCCTGGGGAGACAGGCAGGCAAAGAAGAGTTTTGCTCTGATTCCATCAATTAAATCACTCTATCTTGCTTCTTTCAAAGGGACTTCAGTAAAAATGTAAATAGGTTTTCATTGCTTTGGGGATGCCAGACTGGTGTTTCTTGTCCACATGTCCTAAGGAGTTGATGCTGGAGGTCACCCAGAACTATGTAGGTTTCGTGTCGCTTTGTCCTTGCCCCCTCTGGTGAGCAGAGCCGGTGTTGGCACCTCTGGTTCATCACAAGTGGAAGAGCTGCTCCTGACCCTCAGGCCCATGTCTTTTCTCAAAGCATTCTTGTGTCTGCCTGTTCTCCTGAAATCTTGTCCTCAGCATGTGAATCCAGTCTGTTCAACCAGGAACTTGTGCAAGGAGAAAAGATTCACCTCTGTGCTTTGGAACACTTGCTCTTCTTTCTCCACTCACAGGAGGTTCTGTCTGCTTCTCAAAGTCCTGTACACGCTTGCTTGTCGTGGGGCACTGGCAATCTGTCTTGACTGCAACAGCAAGATAAAAAATTATGGATTCCAGCTCATCATGCAGTCAAGCTGCATCAGAGGCGGGGTGTGGCTGCAGGAACAAGAAAGCTGCTTCAAAGTGAGTGTCCCCGCAAACTGTTGTGTGAATTAAGTTTGATAAGAAATGGCACATGCTCAGTAAACATCTGTTGTTGTTGATGATGGTGATGATGACGATGATGATAAAACAGGGTTGTTCTTAAGTAGGACTGTGCTATTTAAACATATCTAGAGTACTACAGTCAGTTCTAGGCCCCACACATAAGTCCTCGCAAGGTTGACCAGGTTGGGAAGGGATTGGAAACAATACACTGGTGAATGGATCAAGAAATATGGCAATGGTGGATATCTAATCTCCAGATATCTTTGTGTTGAGGCAAAAGATGCTGATGGGTCCTCATATGGTCCCAGGTTTGAGGAGGCAGGACAAGTGGAGGAAAGCTCTAGGAAGGTGACTTTTGCTTGGTAAGAGGACCCTTTCTGAGGCTTAGAACTTCCCAAAGATGGAATGAATGGTGATGATCTCCCTGTCCCTGAGTGTATCCAAGCAGAAGCCAGACAACCACTGAGTTCGGGGGAGGGGATCAGGTTGACGCCGAGCAATCTATGACAAATGGAGTGTAACTCATTGAGTTTTCATTGCAGACAGACAATCTGCCTCCTTGTTTTGCATTTTCAATTCATTGCTCAGAAAAACAGAACAGACAGGAGCTTTGGGGAATGCACAAGACTCCAAGGTAGCCAGTGGGAAATGACCCAGAAACCAAAGGAGCCCAAGTTTAGCAAATTTGCCTGCAATAAACATTGTTCCTATTTTTAAACATCCTCACATCCTTAAACAGAGACTGGCACTTCTGGCTCCAACTTCAGAAACAAGAACATACCCTTAGGGCTTGTAACCCACACTAGAACAACCACTAGTTCAATCTCTGAGCGCCATCTGAGAGAGTCATTACATCTCACTCGAATCAAACAAATCAGCAAATATTTACCAAGCACCTAGCTTGTGCAAGGCGAACCGAGACAGGGAAAATCTGGTTCCTGCCATTTAGTCACCAACAAGAGAGCAGAGGGGAGAGGACAGGTTTGTGAAGAGCTTAATTACAATGTCATCTCCTCCAGCACTTCTCGAACTTGTAGCAATTATTTGTTTAAAATTCCCAGCTGCCCCACTAGACTGTGACTTTCCCCGGGACAGTAGAGCTTACTGGTTAAGACACAGCATTTGTACTTATAAAACGTGAGTGCTATCCCCACCTGGCCATGAGTCAGCTGTAACTTTGGACAAGCTGCTTCACTTTTCTATACTTTATTTTCTCATCTGAAAATGGGAATAAGAATAGTACCAATTGTGCAAATTAGATTAGATAGCATGTATAAAGCAGCTGTAACCTGGCACGTAGTACATGCTCAAGCAACATTTATTGCTGTTAATAATGATAACAAGGAAGCAGATTAATAGGGATGTGGCTCAAGCGATTGAGCTCCCACCTACCACATGGGAGGTCCCAGGTTTGGTTCCCAGTGCTTCCTGGAAAAGGGAGAAGAGCACACAACAAACAGACACAGTGAGTGCAAACAACGAGGGGGTGGGGAGAAATAAATAAAACAAATCTTTTTAAAAAATGATAACAACAATAATATAATAGGATTACTGTTATGTAGAGGTTAATTTCTAAAGTAAATTTATAAAGTAAAAATCATACATAGTCAATATGATTATTCAAAATCTCATCTTGCATGCCCTCAAAAGCATATGCACATTAAAAGAAATGGCTTGCACAGTTGCCAGCACAACTTATTTCTCTCTTTCTCTCTCTGACTTTTTCTCTCTCTCTCATCACTTGGATAGGATTGGCCCACTTAGGTTAATAACAGCTAACATTCAGGAGTACTTATTACATAGCAGCTACTGGTCTAAACCTTCATATGAATTAACCCATTTTTTTTTAACTTTTAAAGAAGCTTTAGATTTCATAAATGTTACATCAAAAATATAGGAGATCCCCATATACCCCACCCTCTCCCCCTCCCACACTTCGCTGCATTAACATCTTTCATTAGGGTGGTATATTTGTTACAACTGATGAACACATACTGAATCATTGTTATTAACCATGGACTATAGTTTATATTAAGTTCACACTCTGTCCCACACAATTTTATAGGTTTTGACAAAATGTATAATGGCCTGTATCCATCACTGCAATGTCATGCAGGACAATTCCAATGTCCCCCAAATGCCCCATGTTACACCTATTCTTCCCTCTCCCTCCCCTCAGAACCTCTGGTGGCCACTGCCTTTATATCAATGATACAAGTTCTTCCATTGCTGGAATTATAATAAATGTATAATAGAATAGTATTAGAATAATAATGTCTACTTTAATCCATTGGTCATTCCCCAATATTGAAGATTTGGGGAATGGTGATGCCCACTCTGTTTCTGATTGAGAGGTGGCTTAGATCCCATGGGACAGATGGATGGAACTGTCTTGCTTGAAGTTATAGACACTCTCTGCTTTTTGAAAAACCGTAGTTAGATGCCACGAAGTAGGTGGCAATGCCTTAACCGATGCGTGTTGTACAGGGCCTCTTCCATCCTTGTCAAGAGGAATGTTAAACTTCTCTCCTTTAATACAGCACTGATTTCATATCCACTCTAAGAGGTAAGTACTAGGATTTTCTCCATTTTACACATGTCTTAAGAAATCAATTTTATTGATGCATATTAATAAAGCATACAATTAATCCAAAGTGTACACTCAATGGTATTTGGTATAATCACATAGTTGTGCATTCATCACCTCAATCCTCATTAGAGCATTTTCATTATTTCAATAATAATAATAGTAAACAAATGAATAAGAAAATTCTTCACCTCTCTCTATGCTTCACCTGCTGTATATAGCTGCTATTTCTGGCTATTTTTGCACAATTCTTTATTTATTAAGCAGTTTTATTGAGATATAGTCACATACCATACGATCTATCCAAAGTGTATGATCAATGGCTTTTACTTCCATTTTACATATTGAGGAAACTGAGGCACAGAGAACTTAAGCAACTTGCCCAAAAAAGCAGAGGAACTCAAACCCAGGCAGCCGTCCAGTCGGGCTCCAGAGTACACACTTTCAACCAGTGAACTTGACCTCCTCTCTCAAGGGGAATAGAATGGGACGGTGCCCTAATACAGAGTCGAGGACCCCCGACCATGTGTACAAATTCCGGGCTCCAGGGGGTGTTTGGTAAATGCATGTGGAACAATTGAGCTCCTTGGGCAGTAGGAAATACTGCCTTTGCGTGAACCCTTCTTTCCCTAAAATCCAGGGAGTGGAAACGAAGTGGGGCTGGAGTGAGGCCATTGGGATGGGCCCCCATCTCAGCGGCCTCTGGGGTGTTGTCTGCTGAGCCTTGGCAGGTTCCAAGCCCCCACCTCCTCTACAGCGGGAGCTCATTCCCAGCTCCCATGATCCTAACTGCAAGAAGCCTCCACCAAGGCAGCTGTCAAAGATGTCGGGAGTGATGGCATGAAGGGGGCAGGAAAAGGTTTTTTTAGCACGCATTGAAAGGACTCTAGTAAAACAATGTTTCTCTAATTAGGAGATGGGGTAAGGGCAAAGATATATTGCCAGGTGTCCATGAGTTCTCTTTGAGAATTTGTAAACAATGTGCTTTTGTTTCAGTGAATATCTGATATAATTGACTATTAATATACCCTGAGGTCAAGGCTGCTAACTCTGGAGTCAGACATCCTGAGTGCAAATCCTGACTTTGCCATTTAGCAACAAGAAGGAAGTGAATGTGCTTCCTCTTGACCTTCTTCTCCCTCCACCCCCACCCCAACGACTCATGAGCCCATTCTAGTTTTCATAGACAGTGTTAGGTCCTTGCCTTGGGTGTGAGGCTTCCTGGAGGAGGTGGCACTAGAGCTGAGGCCTGAAGCATGAGAAGGAAGCCGCCAGGCTGACATGCTATAGAATCAATACATCCATTTGTATAGCGGCTCATGGTTGGCAACAGAGTCTCATGATATATGATCTTATTTGGCCCTGAAAAAAACCACATGAGGTAAAGTAGCAATATATAAATTTAAAAGGAAACAGAGGCTCCTTTTAAAGAATTTGTCCAAACAGCCTGAGGCCACACATCTAAGGAGTGGCAGAATCGGGACTTAAACTTGGGGCTGTCTGAGTCCCTGGTCCATCCACTTCCACCCCCTAGCCCCACCTCACCCTCCATCTTAGCTATTTTAGCAGAGAGATAATTCATTAGAGAACATTAGATGAGCCACAGAAACTCCAGGACAGCCAGAGGCCGGCATAAAGGCAGCATAAGCCAGAAACAATGCCCAAACCAAGAGGGGTGGTTACACCTTCGAAGGGCCCACTGGCAACACTCCTGGGCATAGACCCTGCACACGGCTTCCACCGAACGTGCTGAGCACTGAACTCCAGAACCCCAGCCTCCGACACCCCAACTGCTGTCTCCACGGCGCCTCCCCCAGCCCTTTCCCCGTGCTCCCCTTCTGAATAGAATTCTTCCATGGGAACGTCTGATTGGTGTGCCCAGGTCACATGACTGAGCCCTAGCTGCAAGGCAACCTGGGAAGGTGAGTGCTGGGAAGCCAGGCTCATCGTATGGAACTTCCTGTTCAAAAGATGCTAGGTGTCCACAGAGCACTGGGGCTTTTCCACCTCAGTGTTATAGTGCAACAGGCACTAGGCTGGGAGTAAAAGCTACTTACTCCCTTAATTGCCACCGTTCTGCCGCCGTGCTCCACTCTGGGTCCTATTTGCTTTTCCCAGGAGCCCAGCAACACTTTCTTGAATGAATAAATGGACAAATGAACGCTCGTAATTTTCAGCCAGAAATGTCTGAGTAGGCGCCTCAGTCGAAAAACTCTTGTTTATTAAGGTCTAAGCATCCATATGCATTTTGGTTCTAAATACCTTGTATTATTGAATGTTGCAGATTCCACCCAGAACTCAGCTCTTAGAGGGCACTTACCTTAAGCACTAATAATTTCAAGACTCTCCTTGAGAAGAGGGCTGTGATAGTTTGAATTATGTACCTAACAGAAGACAAGCTCTTAACCATCACCTGTGTTCCTGTAGGTGTGGGTGCACTTATGTTACCAGGTAAAGCGTGGGCTCTTTGGTGTGTGGGCTCTTCTAAGAGCCTATGCAGGTGTGGTCAAGCTAATCCGTATGACTGGAGGTCTTACAGAGAGAAGCCAGGAGTCAGAGAAAGACACGGGGAGAAGCTGAACACTGGTGGAAACCAGAAGAGCACACGCACAGGAGGGCGAGAGAGAGCGCCCTGTGACGGGGGCTGCCGTCACCAGACGTTGGTGAGAGCATAGCCTTGCCAGCACCTTGGTCTCGGGCCTTCTAGTCTTCAAAACTCTGCTCTTTGAGGTGATTTCCGGCTAGGAAATGCTATGATTCTAGGCATCTGAAAATGTTTTATTTGGCCTGCAGCCACTCCAGGATGTTTGATAAAATCTGATCATTTGGACAGGTCCCAGGAAAGGAAGCCCACACGCTGGTGGGGGTGGTCGGAGCGTGCGGACTTTTAGAACTAGAAGGAGTTAAACATTGCTCGGCTCAGCTCAAATATGGAAACTGAGCATCAGCGCGGGAAATAATTCGGCCAAGCTCACACAGCTAGTTAAAGGCAGAACTGGGATTAGAAGTCACTTTCCTGGCTCCCATTCTAAAGCTCCTTTCCTGACACCCAGGGCTGACCAGTCCATGTCCTTTCCTGGACTGGCTGTGATCACTAGTGATGGCTGCCTTGAGCACCATCTTGAGGAAGCTTCCCAGGGCCTTGGGGCTCAGTGGGAAGAGGGTGGCAACATCTGCCGTGTCCACAGGAGGGGTGCCTGGTCACCTAGGTTTTACCGTCCCTGTCTCACCACAGAACAGAATTGCTGTTGGGGAACTTGAGCCTCAGCTCTGCAAAAGGCTCTCGAGAGTGCCCCCAACTAAGAGGTAGTGGGCATGCTTGGGGACCAGCTCACACCTCCAGCTGAAGTCTGCTAAGGACCACTGGGAACGAACAGTATTGCACACTGTGAAGAGGGCTTGTGAAAGCCAGGACATGAGAGGTGGAGGAAACCAGTTAGAAAAGCCTAGCAAGATAACAATGAACTTAGAGACGCACAGTGCAACGTGGACCCACAAATCTGTTTCTTTTATGTTGTTTCAATTGTAATATCGTTGCTTAGACTGAGACAGTGGAGTTAATTGGTTTGTATTCATGAGTAGAGTTATATGTAAAAACTCTCTGAGCACGTGGATTGGGCAATCCCTGCCATTCTTTGTTCTCCATGGTTAAATTTAATTCTAAATAATAATAAGAAGAAGAATGTAGCAAACTCATTTAATCCTCATGACAATCATGCAAGAGAGATGCTTTTATCATCCCTGCTTTACAGACGAAGAAACTGAGGATTAGATGGGGAGAGGGGCTTGTCAACGGTCACACAAGTAATAGATGGTGGAGTTAGGATACAAATCAAACTCAGAATCTTAACACTTCACGCTAATTAAAAGCTAGGCCCCACCTGGGGCGTGTTTGAGACCTCATGGAAGTTCCTAGAATGAAGTATAGGCCTGTCCCGACCTGGCCCTGAAATCCCAACCCCCTCTTAGAAGACGAAGGCAACATAGTGGGCTTCTTGTTATTGTCATTTACTGGAGCTCAAATCACCAGACTTCTTTGCCCCTCTGGGAAAGCTAAATGAGCCACCACTTCAGAGGCAGCCTGCAGGGGTCTGTGCCCAGCTGTTTGGCATCTTCTCCAAGCCACCATGCTGGCACAGCCAGTCCAGGTCAAAGGGTATCAGCACTGCCACGCACCCTTCTTCTTCCCAAATTAATCAAGAAGTAGGAATTTCTGACAAATGCCATCTGCTGATTTTTCAGAGAGACAAGTTTTGGTGGTGTGACCAGCAGGTGCCTCAGCTTTTTCTAGCATGCAGTACCAAAATAGTCACCATGGCAACCCTGGGAGGGCAGACTTCCAAGGAGATGCATTGTGAGCACAGAAACTCTAGAGCGCTTTCAAGCAAGGGGGAAGGAAGTGAAGCGGGTGGGCTTCCAATGGTGAGGTGCAGGGGCTGCCCCTCCAGGCCTCGAGGGTGGACCCCCTGGCTCAGCCTGCCTTCCCTCTTCCTACTTCCTTGGGTTTGACCTGTCCCCAAAGAAGATGGATAAACAAGCACGTGTGGGTTGTGGCAGGTAGAGCAGGCAACACCTAGATCTCTTGCAGGTGCTGGATTAAACTTGGAGGAGGGGGCAAAAGAGGTGTGGCCATGAGCTGGGAGGCAGGAGACTTGCATGGCAATTCCCGTCCCTGTCATTTAATAGCCGAGTAACCTCGGCCAACTGACCTTGCCTCTCCGACTTGTGAACGGGGTGGTAATGGCACACTGCCTCTTCACTGGGGAGCTGGAGGATATGATGTCATGCTTGGGAAATCTCAGGTGGACCCTACAGAGCACAAAAGAGAGGGCTTGGGGTCAAGGAGTCTGGGTCAGGCTCTGCTGCTCTCCAGTCCCATGACCTTGGGCAAAGCCCCAGCTGCCCCGTGGGGTGGTTGTGCAGGTTAAATGGGACACCAGGTAGCTCCTCCCCTCCTCACTGTACCCCTCTGGGATCCTCGGTGACCTGGGATTCCACATGTCCCCACTGTGTTAGGAGCAGATGCCACGACAGGATTGAACATGCAAGGATTTGACTCCGGGATACACCCAGGCAAGAAAATGGGGAGGGAGCCAGGAGAGCCCTCGCACCACATCACAAGTCTGACCCCAGGTGCAAGAGAGAGGGGAGGAGGGTTGAGTGAAAGCATCCTAGCCCCTGTGCGGTCCAGGAAGGCTCAGCAAGGCCATCGGCGTGGCCGCGAGCCAAAGTCTCCTCTCAGAGAAGCCCTCGTCTCTTGGAGACAGGTCTGCCCTACTGTCCCTGCCACTCTCAGCACAGACTGACTGGGAGCTGCCCGTAAGTGTGGCCGCCACACTAGGCAGGTACCCAGCCCCTGGGGCCTTTGCTTGCTCAATTGCTTTTCCCGCTTGCAAGGTGTGTTCCCACGGCCGCCACACCTGCCCCATCCTGACAGCTTACAGATGGGCACCCACAGCAGGTGCTTGGCCTCAGGCCCACACCTCCCCTGCAGGAGGCGCACCCCCCACACCCTGCGTCCCCTCACCCAGGCCGTTATCAGAACGCGGGTTCACTGAGGTCTCGGGACCCCAGCTCCAGGAAAAACGTTTCCCACCTTTCCATTAGATGGTACACGCCACGTGCCTCTCTGCCTTTGACAGCTTGGTGTGTGCTCAGGCATGTGTGTGTTGCCAGGCCGTGTGCATGCACTACGTGAATGTTTGCCTATGTGGGCGGACGTCTGTGCTTGTGTACGGGTGAACTACCCGATGCTAGGGTCAGCCTGCGCTCAGCATTTTACGCACGTACCTCCAATCCTTACGGCGGTCCTTTGGTAAGCAGGTAAGTGGGTACATATAACCCTCTTTTCAGCTTACAGGTTTTCCCCAAATGCCCCTGATGCCACGGTGTAAGCCAGCAATGTTTCCCTTCACAACGCGAGCTCTTCTCCTCTCCCCCATCTGCCAACTCACTCGACTGTGTGTTGCGTGAAGCCGTATATATAAGCCAACTGAAGGGAGAGGAGGGAAATCTACACAGAGACGGATCGATGGATGACTGATCATGGGAGGTTGTTCCAGAAGCCCACCCTCCACCCCAAATATCACTCTAGTAGCGTGTGCCAGCTGGGAGCATGGATGGCACACTAAGCAGAAGTTTTCTAGAGAACGGGCCACAGGGCCACATGCTTAGGAGAGTCCAAGCAATCTGAGGCTCTGGTTCTCCCGTCATCCTACAGGGCACCCCGTTTCTTGTCCCTCTCCCGAATCCTTGCTCCCACAGCAGGTTTTCCAGCTTGCCAGGTAGAGGTCGCCTCTTCCTGGTTAAGAGGTGTTTTTAAAAACCATCAACCCCGACACTTTCATTTTCTGAGTCCTTTGTCTTTGCTTTTCCCTGGTAGCGTGAAATATTAGTCTGGAGAAGTAGATTAAGAATCGGTTTCAGGAACCATTTATCAAGCTTGAAAATTCTACATAAATGATCACATTTGATTTGGGAGCTCAGCAAAACGAGACCAGTGTCAAACAAGGCCAGTGTTTAAACCAAAATTAAGCCTGGAAACAACCCCCTCTGGGACGCGCCTGGACGTCGAGCCGGGCTCGTGGCCAGACAAGCCCCGAGCCGGCGCGGCCTCTCCCTCCAGCACCGCCGTAGTTGTTTCTGGTGAGAATGTGCGTAAACCACTCTTTGACTCTCGGAATATATTAGTAATTTGTCCTGGGTCTGTTTTCAAATGGATAATGAATTTGTGCTCTGAAGTAAAACTTGGTTTTGCAACATTAAAAAAAAACAAACAGATTTTACAGATCTGTTTTTTTACAAACGAGGAACCTGAGGTTAGCAGATTTGTTCAGGCATCCGACGCCAGTGGGGCCTTGGAACGGGGATGAGGAAGCTGGGCTCGCTGAAGCCGTGCCCGCGCTCTTCCCACTGGGGCAGCGCTCTCTGGGCAGAAGGTGCAGCCTGCCCACACACTTGGTTTTCCAGGTCGTCCATTTGTGCTGTGTCCTGGGAGCCTGCAGGACCAGCTCAGCCGAGGACGGGGCCACCTGGGGCCAGGGCAGGTAGACTTACCTGGAAAGGCAGCAGCCTGGCTCTTGGCATATCCACTTTCTTCCCCTTTCCTCTCTCAGCCTCTTCTCTGGTTCACAATGAATGTCCAGCTTCTGCCAGTCTGGACTGCCATTCACGCCTTTTTTTTTTCCTTTTTTCCTTTTGAAGACTGTTGAGGAGGAAAGCCATCGTGTGCTCCAAAGGGTCCTGGTATTCAGAAGTGTCTGGAGATTCCAAACTGTTAGCACAAGAGGGGTGGCCACAGTGCCTTCCAGGACATCCTTACGGGTCCAAATGGCAGGTGGCGGCAACGTAGTTGGAATCTGGGCAGGTTCCAAAGCACAGCCGTCAGCAGAGAGCGGTCGAGCTCTAGCGAAGGGCCTCGTATTTGGAGAGCACTGAGTGGCTCCTCAGATGCCTTCAGCCCCACTCCTCACTCAGCCCTCCCAGCAACCTTTGCACAGTTGAGGATACTGTTCAGAGAGGCAAAGGGAGTTGCCAAGGACACACAGCTAAGAAGAGGCTGCACCTAGGCTCCAACCCAGGCCTTCTGACACCACACCCCGCATCTCAGGAGTCACCCGTGACCCCTGTATCAGGGGCCAGAGGCAGGCTCAGCAGGAAAGCCTGAAGCCAGATAGGCACATCCGTAAAAGGTGAGCACATACGGAGCCCCGGAGGCCCATCTCGTCGGCACAAGAGGCCAGGCCGCCCGGACCCCCGCACTAAGAGTCGCAGTCCAAGGCGGGGCCGGTGGTTAAGCTGACAGCTCCAACACAGAGCAACGAGCACCCTGGCAAAGGGGACCCCGGGCTTGGCCGGAGCACGTGGGAAAGTGCCTCACCCAGGCATGGCACGGGGCCTCTTGATTCACTTTCCAAATATGCCAAAGTAGCTTTGGGTTATCAGTTGAATTGTGTCCCCAGACTTGTTCAAGCCCTAACTCCTGGTCCCCTGAAAGTGACCTTATTTGGAAATTTGGTCTTCGAAGATGTGATTAGTTGAGTCCAGGCTGCATTGGGTGGGCCCTCATCCAACACGACCGGTGTCCTTATAAGAAGGAGAGAAGAGACAGAGAAGACACAAGGGAGAAAACGGCCGTGTGAAAACGATGCTGCCAAAAACCAAGGGTCGTCAAGGATTGCTGGACAATGCTGGAAGCCAGGAGAGAGGCAGGAAACAGACTCTTCCCTACAGACTCCAGAGGGAGCGTGGCCCTACCTGGGTTTCAGACTTGTAGGCTCCAGAACTGAGACAAGGCATTTCTGTTGCTTCGAGCCACCCAGTTGGTGGTACTTTGTTATGCAGCCCTAGCAAACTGATATATTGTTGGAGTAAAAAAGGGCAGCTTTGGTGACAGTCACAGCTACTGCTAAAACAACTGTGGATTGGTTACCTATATTCATAATTGTAGGAGACGCTATCTTTAGGTAGAAGGTAGTGAAAATAAAGATTTAATTTTTTTCCTATTCAAGTCCACAGGACTCCCACTTTAGAGGCTGTCTAATGTTCTGTTGTCATTTTAAGAGTAAGTTACTTTTGTTTGCTTATGCAATTCTAAATTATTTGGACTTATTTTACTGCTTATGAGGTGCTTTTTACACTTGAATTGTTTCACAATGTTGGACCAGCAATAATTGAAGTCTTGGGTAGAAAGAAATCAGCAGCTGGTTAGAAATGAGAGTTTTCAACAAAAGCTCTTGATAATGTTACCTTGTGATATACCATTGTGCAGTCGTTATTGGAAACCCAAATCTGTAAATGTCATAATGCTTAAATATGGTGACTGTCAATAAAAATGGATCATTTGCATTAAACAATATTATGATGTTATCTTATTAAAAGAAAAAGAAGGTGGCAGTTGTAGGAAGGGCAAGCCCAGAAGGCTTCCCAGAAGAGGCGGGTAGGCTATCAGTGTACAGAGAGTTGGAGGAAAGATATTGCAGTCTAAGAAAATGGCATGGTCCCAGGCACGTCTGGGGGAGTGGGGTGGCGGGAGATGCAGGTGGGAAAGCCGATGGGGGTCAAGTCAGGGCTCACGTGTCAGGTTGACAATTAGGCAAATGGGGAGCCATCGCAGGCATTTTAAGTGGGGTGTTGACACCGTGGGAGTTGCATTTTAGAAAGGGAGTTTTCAGGGCAGTTTGGATGCTGTTGAGAGGCTGGAGGGCAGGGCCAGCCCTGAGTAGTGGTGTAGGTGAGAGATGACCTACACTACTTGCCTCAGTGCTCAGTCCTGGGGGCAAGAGCTAAATCAGCAGGAGGGTCCCCGGGGAGGCAGAGCCAGAGAGCAAGCCCAAGTCGCTTCTGAGAAGAGGAAGGGTGAAGGTCCCCCGAGAGGAGCCAGGTCTGTCCTAGAAAGGGCCAAGTCCAAGGCCAGGGATGGAAAGAGCAAGCTGGAGCCTGGAGGGGCCAAAGGGAAGGCCTCAGTGGGAACACAGGGCCAGAGAGCCGCAAAGCAAGGGGCGCCAGGGCTGTCATGGGAAATGGGCCGCAGACCTCTGAGCGTCTGTGTGGCTGTGTATGCTTTGGTGCGTGTGTGTATGTATGCGTGTACGTGTGGTTATGTGTACATGTGTGCACATGTGTGTGTGGTATGTGCACGAGCATGAGATGGGCCGGGAGGACAATGAGGCCCCCTGAAGATGCCAGAGGGGAGCCCGGCAGCCAGGTCGGAGGCTGAGCACCCCCCGCGGCAAGGGGACAGTCAGCACTGAGCTTCCACCAGAACCGCCCCTGCCTGTGGCCGGACTACGTGCCAGCCAGCAGCAGGCCAGCGCCACGTGGCTGTCCAGCTCGTTACTCCCGCCTCCCTGCCCTGCACACCTACTAAGTGCATGATGCCGCACACACAGAGAAAAACCCAAAGTCTGTTGACACACTGGAGTGAGACTTTCTGGTGTTGTGCCCTGCACTCAGAGCTGAGAAAGCGGGCTTCTCCAGGCTGCTGCTTCCACGAGGGGGTTCATCTGAAAACCACTGCCCGCCCCCAGGAGCCAGCGGCCTGCTGGGCAGGGCACAGACTCCCCGGTGAAGCTCCAGGCGAGCAGGAGCCGCGTTCCAGGACAACGCTCCCTCTGGGCTGCGCGGCCTGCCCGCCCCCGCCGGCTGGGGTTCCCTGGCCAGCGGCGGCACCTCTGCGCTGACCCTGGCCGGGGCGCCCCGCGGGCTGCTCTGCTCCCGCCCTCCCGCCCTGCTGACGCACGGCCTATAATAAGCGCTGTCACTGGGAGCTGGGGCGGCTGGTAGTAAGCCGACACCGCTACTATATTTACTCCCTTTTCCACATTTAGACAAAGGCTATTTTTACCAGGAGGCCTATTTGTGGGGGTTGCCCACGTCACACTCCTTCTCAGGCATCTCACCATCCTGAGGCTGTTATTTTCATTCCACACTGGTACCAGGCCCCTCTCCCCCC
>JAQZBX010021917.1:0-31941 GCA_029593785.1 Cabassous unicinctus
GGGGACAGGTCATTTCACCTAGAATTATGAGCAGTTGTTTCTTGAACCCCAGTATTTAAGGAGAATAGCACAACTTCAATGCTCCATTATTCTGGGGCCATAACCTTGCATTCAGGCAGAGTGTGGCCATGACTATGATGATTTGAGAGGTTGGGACCTACACTCTTATCTTCTAGAAGACTGCATAAGTGCTTGGAAAACATGTGGATGCTTCTCCATGAAGCTGAGAGAACAATTCATTGATTCACAAATGTCTCTTAGACCTTGGAAGCTAATGGAGTTTATGTTGCCCTGTTTCAGGCTTGTTGTGACATTTGACCACTGTTTTCCTTCCAATTACTCCCTTCTGAAAAAGCAATGTTTATCTTATGCCTATTAGCATTCTATTTTGGAAGCAAATAACTTGATTTCTGCACTACAGCATCCCATAAGACAGACACAAATTCCTTTCTAGGATGGGGCACAACTGTAATTGATTATGATTAGACAATGGATTCATAGTTTTTTCTTAGATGAATTAAAGATTTTGAGATGTGATGGGTGGAAAAAAATATGTCTTTCTTGGGTCCAGAGATGGACATTGAAAGTAGGAATAATGTACATTAATTAAAAAACAAAGAAAACCTGTTCTTACTATTAATAAATTACTATGTGTGTATAAATAGGATCTTCTCAAGATGATGTTTTTAGTTAAATTGTGGCCTATTCTACACAAGAATGAGACTTTATGTAGAGAAAACCACCCTAAAGAGGGTGGAAGAAGTCAATAAGTCCTGGAAGAGGACTTTGACATGTCATGGGATATCAAGGGACCCAGGGATTGCTACCGAATATGAAATTATCAGGCCTTTTATCCTCTGAATCCTTGAGCCAATAAATTCCTGTTGTTACTGCAACAGACTGTGGGATTTGTCATAGCAGCCAGGAAACTAACAACAGAAATGGCCTATTTACTTCATTGCTTTTTATTACATATATCATGTCTGGCTTTCAAAAAAAATTAAAAAACATTTTGAAAGGCAAAAGCACAGTTTGAAGACACAGAATGAGGAGCAGGACCTGTGTCAATATAACAGATATATTAGCATTATCAGATCAAGAATTTAAATAGCTATGAATAATATGCTGATTTCTAATTTCTAATTGGACAATATAAAAGAGTAGATCACTATTGTAAACAGAGGCAAGATACTGTAAATTTACACACTTTATTATTTTACACAAATTGTATTTTCTAATTTATTTTCCACATTACATATACCAGATTTATCATATAAATAATTTAAGCGATTTATTTCTTTTCTACTTTGTAATCATTTTCATCCCAAATAAATTTGTGTATATTTCCTATGCTTAAAAAGCAGTATTTAGTTTAAAAGTTTAAGGTATTTCATGATTTGTTTTTTAGCAAAAAAATATTCATAGAAATATGATTTCCAATTTGATAAAATTAGAACACCCCAAGATGCATCAAACCACATAAAAATGGAATAATATTGACATGCCTCAAACTTTGATGATCGTTTCTTGAATAAAATCTTCCCCTTCCCATAGTTGTAATGGACATCTGAATCTATGTAATTAAAAAAAAAATTGGGGGTGTGCCTTCGTTTACCTCTGCTAATTTTATTTATTCATAATCTCCATTCAAGAATTTACGTACCCTCTCCTCCAAATTGTTCATCCCATTGTAACTTCTAGTCAACTTCCTATATCTGTGAATATGCTATTTTTACTTCTTTTGTTGACACCATAAAAACTTTGTCCTTTTTCTTCCAAGGTTCTTACAAGTTGCAGCATCTCTTAGGCTTTCATTCCCATTGATGAATGATTTTACATTTTGTCTATGTAATACATTTTGTTTACCTATTTCATTTGATGGAGGACACTTAGGTTATTTACAACTTTTGGCACATTTTCCCATTTTGTTTGCTGATTTTGTAATTATATCGTTTTTCTTTTTCTTTTAGATAGCAATCATTTTTAAATATGCTGGGTTTTAAGCCCTACTCTGGTATAAGATTTGTAATTATGGTTTACCATTCAACTGGATGTCATTTACTTTCTTGAAAATATCCTTTGATGGACAAAAATTTTCAATTTTGATGATGTTCAATAAATCTGTTGTTCATTTGTTTCTTGTCTTTGTAATGTCATATCTAAGAATCATTTAACCTAATCCCAGGCCTTTTGAGGACACAGATATTTCACTTACATATTATAGTATATCTTTTTTTAAATATTTCAAAAGATGCTTAGATTACATAGATGTTACACAAAAATTATAGGGATTCCCATGTTCCCCACTCCCACACCTCTCACAACCTCCCACATAAACATCTTTCATTAGTGTGGCACATCACCTGCAATGGATATACACATCCTGGGGCTTTGCCACTAAGCATGGACCATAGTTTACATATTATCATATATCCATATATCAAATATCACTTAACCAAATATAATTTTATTTTCTTTAAAATAAAAAAATTAAATCCTAATGGAAATTATGAAGTTGCAAATTATAATAAGCATGCTATGTAAAATACTATCTAGATGAATCTATAAGACAGATGAATTTCCTTAAAACATATTAACACCTTGCTGGCAGCTGTTTCTTTAAAATCCAGGACCACTTGGATTTTATTAATATAGAAAACTAATGTTAAAGGACAATAAAAATATTGTGCTGATATTAAAACAATACAAAGCAGAGATTTAGTGTTTGGCTTTTCATAACCCTAATAAATATTAAATTTGGAATTGTAATTCATTTCCCAAGAAACTGAGTTACTAATTTATACAAGTATTCATTAATTAACTTTTGCTCATTATCAATTACCATTAAGTTCCTGGAAGAATACTCAGTATGGGAAAGATTAGGATGGATGCATAGGCTTCTTTGATGTTTAAAAGAAATAAACATAAATATAAGAGAAATATATAAAAAAGATTATTAAGTTGCAGTGGATGGGAGGGGCAAGATGACAGAGAGAAAGGAGCCGCAAGAGTTTACTTGTCCTGCAGAACAGTTAGTAATCACCCAGTGCTACCTAAAGCAACTGTTTTATGGATACAGGAGACCAAAAGAGCATCCTTTAACATCTTTAAAATAATGGAAGTATGAGACTTTCTATCTGCAGTGAAGATTCATAAGAAGGCCTCTCTACACCAAGAAAGACATTGTCCATCCTACAGTGGCTGCAGAAGCCAACTTGAGAGCTATTTCATGGCTGGAGTTGGAAGTTCTATTTTCCAAAATTGGGGAAGGAAGAGATGGTAGGGCAACAAATTCAGCTACTGATTAGTAAATTCAGCTGGATAAAGTATAATCATAAGAATGGCTAAAGTTTAAACCTGTCCAAGTCAGTAAACAATTGGTAGCTGCCATTTTAACTCTGCCCTTTGCATGAGGGGTAGTGGGGCTGATTAAAAATCACCATGAAAGTAGGGACCATTACACTCAGGAGAGAAGCTATGTTTAGGAGTAAGTGAGTTGGATCATAGTTTGTCAGAAAATATGGAATTATAGGTGAAATTGTGAAAAAACTTCTGTGAAGATGTAAATTGTACTCCATAGTCCAGCTGTTCCCAATGAGTTAAGAGTATTGCTTTGCCTTGATCAGAAGCTTAGAAAGGTGTTCCCTTCACTGCATGCAAAAAGTCATCCATCTCCAAACCATCCTTGTACTACAGTCAAAGTCAAGCATGTGCTCCAGGAAATAAAAAAAATACTATTAATTTTCATTTTTCCTTCAATTTCTTACCTTTATGCTTTCAGTTCTTCATTCTTTGGAGATCAGATTATGTATATTTGTGAAAGTCCCTAGGAACAGGAACACTGAAGAAGAGAATGCTGAGTAAGCCAAATCCCAATGCATGTCCACCACAGACCATTGCTGTCCATTGCATGGGTATTTGGATTAACCTCACTGTAGCAAATCCAACATTCATGTATGCTCAGCCACCATACTTCTGGCAACTGGCACCAAGTAGGACTAGCCAGTGGTGGTGTCTCTTCACAGGCACTGAAAGCAGTAGTCAGTCCAGCCAATTAAATTTTGTCAAGGCTGTGAATTCTACTCAGTGGGGAATAATAGCCTCTTCAACAAATGGTGCTGGGAGAACTGGATATCCATATGAAAAAGAATGAAGTAGGACCCTATGTCATACCATATACAAAAATTAAGTCAAAATGGATCAAAGACCTAAATATAAGAACCATATTAATCAGGACTATACAATTTCTAAAAGAAAATCAGGGAAGCAACTTCAAGATATTTGTAAGACAATGGTGTAGAAGACTTTACACATAAAGCACAATAAACAGGAGGAAAAATTAGTGAACTCACACCTTGTAATATCAGGGCATTTTCAGGACATTGTAACCTGAGTAACATTTTTATTTTTAAAATACCTTAGATTACATAAATGTTACATAAAAAATATAGGGGATTCCCATATGTCCCACTCCCCACACTTCCCCATTTTCCCACATTAACAACATCTTCCTTAATAAGGTACATTCATTGCATTTGATTCACACATTTTGGAGCATTGCCACTTACTCTAAGTATCTTTTAAAAAATAAAAAAGAAAGGATCAGCTAGGATCCATAGGAAATGATGTGAATCTGAGGATCTCATTCTCCCACAAATGACATAAAATCATGTAGGCTACCTCCCTTCTACATGTAGCTGGTTAGAGAAGTACAGGCAAGGAAGGAGGAAACCTGAAAAACCAAGCATATAACCTTAAAACCCTGAGCATCTGCCTAAAGGTATTTTGAAATCGTTGTATTGAACTAAGTTTATTGGGTGGACAAAAATGTATACACATCCCATTACTTAGATGCCAGTTGTTTTATGATTTATAAGTTCTTTGAGCATCTGAGGATAACAGAATAAGTAATTTTGTATTCCTGCTGTATTATAAATTAAATCAATAAGAAAATTGGATCCAAAAGGCCAATTAACAAGAAAATTATTTTATTGATAGAAAAGCAAAACAAATTTTCCATGAACTCTAATATCTATTTTATTTTGTCTGCTGGATATGCTCAAGTTCAAAAATCAGTTTCTCTGTTGTTGGTTTTGTTATTATTGTTAATCTTTCTAAATAAACAGCCCAATGAAATCAAATCTGTCAGGCAAACTTACCTGGCTCTAACAGGTGGGACCACTTTGGTAATTCATTGATCCACAATTAAAATTAAATTCTTCTTCCAGTTAAACATCCCTAACTTCTTCCAAAAAGACAATTCAATTTTAAGAAATGGGCAAAAGACTTCCAAAAATACTTCCCTGAAGAGAATATGTATATGGCTAAAAAAGTACTTTAAAATAGACTCAACATCATTAGCCATTTGACAAATGCAAATCAAAACCACAATGGGGGCCCATTTCACAAAGACTAGAATGGCTACTATTAAAAATGTTTTTTAAATATTCCAAGTGTTGGAAAGAATGTGGAGAAATAGGAACAATCATTGCTGGTGGCACTGTTTAATGCAGAAGACACTGTGGAAGATAGTTTCTCATTTCTTCAGAAAGCTAAGTACAGAATAACCATATGACCTGTGAATCCCACAATTTATATAAACACAAAAGAATTGAAAGCAAGAACTCCTACAGATATTTGAATGCTGATGTTCATAGCAGCATTATTTACAATTCATGGAAACAAAAAAAGTGTCCATGATGAAACAAATTGATGAATGGAAAAAAATGTGGTACAAACACAAGCCAATATTAATCAGAAATAAAAATAATTCAGCTTTGAGTCATGCAACATGGATGAACTTTGATGATGCCAAACACAAAAGGACAGATATTGTATAATTTCACTGGCAATAAGTAATTAGAATAAGAAAATTTATAAGAGTCAGAAATTAGAATATAGGTTACCATGGTCTGGGGTGGTGGCAGGGAATAGAAAGTTAAACCTTAAACTGTATTTGAATTTCAATTTGGTTTGATTGTAAATTTTTGGTAATGAATGGTGGTGATGGCAGCACAAATTTATTAATGCAATTACAGCAATGAATTATACAAGTGAACATGATTAAAAGGGGGGATTTTTACGTGATGCATATGTTACTAGGATAAAGTTAAAGAAAAAACAATTCTCTAAAATATAGTGAACCCCTGTGTAAAGAATGGAGTATATAGATAATAATACAATTATAAAAAACATATAATTTCCTGAATTATAACAAATATAGCACACTAGGGATGTTTTATTCTTTTGCATTTAATCTTATAATAAATGGGATGTATATTCCTGCATGTGTATTAACCTAGTTGATTAATTTTGATTTAAATAAAACATTCTTCCCAATGCATTATCTCCAGCCCATAGAATGATTAGTGAAGGAGGGATAAGATTAAGAAAGAATTGAAGTCCAAATCTCTCACTGCTTGAAAATGGACAAGTCACCAATTGTCTCTGAACTAAAAACATATATTTTTTAAAACTGAATAAAACATATCATAACTTCTATGAAAATAAAAATTTAAACATATGGAAGTACATCTTAAAGACATGATAATTTCCATAATTTTTCTTTCATTCCCCTTAACTGACCATGCAAACAATCATATTCTAGGCAAGAGCAAGAGATATTGTGAATGGGCAGTGTTGTAAAATAGACCTCTCTACCAGAGATGTTGAAATATTCATATATATTTTTTAATATTCTCCATAGTGTTTCTAATTGAAATAATTTTGAGAAATAAGTGCCTGAAAACTGTCCTTTTTAATGAGGGCACTTGTTCAGGAAAGGACTTAAGTATACCAGTCTCTGACAGCTTGTTCTGTAGTAGACACTCCCTAATTTCTAATGAAACCTTAATATGTTAGGGTGCCCATATATGTTTAGTTAAAATTGCAAACCTTTGGGGAATTCTTTCAGTTAAAGATGATGAATGAACTTTAAAAGTGAACATTGAATGAGCTTTGCAAGTATCTGTTTTTAAACACAGTTTCTCAACATCATTGTCTATCTAGCATTTCTTCTTCATGACACTTTTTGATCTTAATACTGATAGGAATCTGGAGAAGCAGCATCCTTCTAATAAACGAAAAAAATACACTAAGATGAAAGATCTCAATTCTGAAGATAGGTGTTGGATATAACATACATTAATTCTCTACGTGCTTCTTGTTACAGTAAAAATAATCAGTTCTTCAAAGTCTGTATATATAAAAATATAACAACCTTTTAATTATAAGAGTGTTATAATGTTTTAATATATGACAGAAATATGTCTACTGTTATTTTTAAATAGTATTTATCGAATTCAAATTTTATATATCGCTTCACACATTCTGTATTCTAGTTTTGAATACTTGCACACACTCCCAAGCTGATGGGTATTAAATGAATATTACATAGAATTAATACAAAAATTTGAGGAATATTTTTTTCAATTTTCAAATTAATCCATGTGCAGTTTATATTACTCATATTATTTATGATATTTCTCTTTTCTCAAAAGTAATATATATCTGAAGGGGATCTCACATTATTTACATTGTTCATAGAACTTTATTTATAAATGAAGTAGATATATTTGATGCCAATTTTAAATTTAATTTGTAATCTTTCATCTCTGATACATAGACATAAAATTTATTTTTAATTTAATCAATTTAAAATCATTTCTTAATTTTTCCACTTTCTATACATGTAACTTTGATATAACCTTCCTATCTAAGCAAAATTGTTATTTAATTCATGATAATTAATTCATTATACTTTCTAGTTTTCATTGCAACCTTTTATTTACGCATGCATTAAAAATTCTGGAATTGCTTTTTAAACCCTAACATATACAGACTTTGTGATCCAGAAATTCCTTTTCCTAGGTAAATATATGCATCAAAAATATATGTATTTGCATACCAAATCAATTACTAGAATGTTCATACTAGAAATATTCATAATAGTCAATAATGGAAATAATCCAAAAATACAGCCCAAGCAATACGCTAAAATAAATCTATTGTCATCATCTAATGAAATGACACACAACAATGGTAATTTATTAACTATTTCATAATGCACCAACATGTTTGAATCTCACAAAAATAGCTAAAATGAAAGTAATCAGAATGTGCATACAGTATGATTCCATGTATATAATTTCAAAAACATATACAATCAAGTAATTATTGTGGTCCTACTGGGGCATATAATGGGTAATGAAAGATACAGGAAATGAGGTGGCTTTCTCATGTATTGTCAATATCCTATTAATAACAAAAAGTTGTGTTCATATTGTGAGACTTCATCTTATGATTCATGAACTTATGTCTTTGGTTTCTGTATAAATCAATTTAATTAAGTCTTTAAACAGTGATTTGCTTAAAAGTATTTAGCTATTTAATTTCAGACATTAAATTTCAGTGATATATGCTGGTACATCATACAGATGAATGCAGATAAAATGCAGGGAAAAATGACAAATGATTCTATCCTTCAAAAGACAAAATATATTAAACACTTTTGTCAATATCTATAAAAAAATAAACATGCTATATATCAAGCTAACAATTGGATATAAAATGACTATCTTTGACTAATGATCTCCTCTACAGTTATAAATTGGGAAGTATTCAGTGTGGGAAAAATATAAATTATATTTGTTATGACTTTTATATTTTGTATATCAGTTACAGTTTAAAACCATTTTTATTTTTCTTTGTTTGATACTGGGTGATATATAAATTTTTAATCTTATTGAAAGAGCATTTTATATAAGACAAATTGTTCACACTTATTAGGAATTTTATATGAAGGAATCTGTGAAAAATAAAATATTATTTTAGAAAAATTCAAATGTCAAAATTGAAATCCTTTAAGTAACAGGTCTGAATAATAGAGAAGATGTCAGTCAACAAGATATCATTTAATCCTTTTGAGAAAGTTAAATGTTGCTACCATTATAGAGGTAATTGATATTTTTCTGTAACCAGGAAATTATTCCTGTCATATGAAACCTTAATTCTAGTAATGACTATATGCCCAATATAATTTTTTTCATGGGAAAAAGGAGACTAGTGCAACAATGTACGTAACCAAATTAAACATATATAAATATGTTGTATAGTTATGGAAAAGAAAGTTATTAATGAACTAAACAGAATGTGGTAGAATGAAGCAACTACTTTAATATAAAATACTATAAAAATAAACTCAACTCTATTCTTAGGTGATAGATTTACATGGATATTACAAACTAAAGACATTCATGGAAAAATAGACATATTTTGTTTGAACCAAAAATGAGTGCTTCAACAGTACATTTCAAATTGTTATTATTATAATGGATACTAAGACACTGTCAATGAATCTCTAAAATATTTCCTTCCAATATCATTGCTCATGCACAATTGGAACACTGATTTAATTTTAATGGTATAATGACATATCCATCTATGAATTTAGCACCACATATTAGAGCATTGCATGGCTTTATCATCACCATGTAGGCACCAATACATTCCCAATAACTCTTATTGGAATCTAAAATATTAAAACCAATTCAGAAAACACTTTGTAATTTTCTATTAAAATTAAACCTA
The DNA here is from genome assembly GCA_029593785.1 of Cabassous unicinctus. Classification (NCBI taxonomy): domain Eukaryota; kingdom Metazoa; phylum Chordata; class Mammalia; order Cingulata; family Chlamyphoridae; genus Cabassous; species Cabassous unicinctus. The sequence goes on from JAQZBX010021917.1 coordinate 9,589, forward strand.
TGTCTATCTTAATTATGGTGAACAAAATAATTTTTAGTTATATACTCAAGAAATTTAAGTTTATATGCCCTCAAAATTTTTGTTCAAGAAACTTATGGCAATTTATTCACAATAATTATATACATATAATTTGAAAATAAGAAACAACTAAAGAGAGAGAGAGGGAGGGAGGAAAGTAGGAAGGGAGGAAGGGAGGAAGGAAGGAAAGAAGGAAAAATGAGTAAATGTATGTATGCAATTTGTTCTACATAACTCTTTGGTCTATAAATGAACTTTGCATTGTTTAGATAGCATATATTCCTTATGGACTGAATTTCAGGGTGTTTAAAAATAAATTACAGAATATTTGTTATGAGATTTTAGCATAATTTTAGTTGCTAAACAAAACTGTTAATCACATTCTTTCTATATATTCTAAATCAGAAATCCATCTAGTTCAAAAACAATGTTTTATCCTTGACTTCTGGAAAAAGAAGGGATGAGTATTTTTAACAAAATTTATTTAGTAAACATTTCTTGGAATTCACTTCTTTCCAAAAGAGTAGACTAATTAACTTATTGTATGCTGTTCAACCTAAATGAATAGGCAGTTCCTAGAATCAAATTTTATAAATTTCATTTCGTCAAAATGTTGTCATATCACCCATGACCACATTATTTCACAAGATCAGAAGAGGTACGATAATCATGTAGAACACTGTCTCCAAGTTTTCTTTTTCAATGGTGTATAAAGAACATGGCCTCAAATAAGTGGAGAAAGTTTTCATAGAATTGACTTGCCTCAAACAAGTGGGGGAACAAGTGGAGACAGCTTTTGTCTGTCCTTCACTGGAGCTCATCTAGAACACCAGTGGACACACGGTCATAGATAGCTAGAATGGCCATGAATGGTAGCAGCAGAATAGTAAGGCCACTCTGGAAGACAGTATATTCATACTGAGAAATGCCCTGACACACCAATTGCAATAGAGTTGGAATATAAAATAAATAAATAAATAAATACATAAATGAGTTGAAATCTATACAGTGCAAGTTGAATCACATGGATACTGTGTATTAAAGGGATGATAAGACCCTCATATGGCCAAAGATACCAGTTCATTTTGCACATGAGAAGAATGGGTAATATTTTTGGTGTCAGATGGCCCAAAATCAACCATGAGATATGAAATAAAGAAAGAGTTTAACTTCCACAGTGGAAACAAAACATAAAGATTGTTATCTCATAGCTCTGGCAAGTAACGATTTACTATAATAAAGGAAGATATTTGGCATCTTGGAAAACTGGTGGAGATGTACAATATATCAATGAAGGAGAATTGAGTAGAAAGAACATTAGAGTGGTGCATGTTGTCTATTCAAATGAGATGAATTGGGAAGAAATTCCCATCAGTGCTACTAAAAGAGGATAGCCATCAAGAAAACAGAAAGTGTTTTTGGGCCATACTGGAACAAAGTATGTATAAGAGCAATTCCAAAAATTTGATTTTCTGTCTACATATTTTAAAGCATAATATCAAAGGAGATAACACATTAAAATTCAATGCAATAATATCGACTGTTCTTTAAGAAAAAAAATATTGATTACTATATGCAACGGAATTTTCTTTGATGCATTTCTAAATTTAAAATTTAGATTTACAAACACATCAATTTTCTAAATTGAATACATATTGTAATACAAGGTATATTAATATTTTATGGGAGATAAGTATAGAATAACTTTTATCAGCACTCTTATGAATGAATGTATGTTTACTTTTTTCTATAAGTGCAGACAAGCTTTTGCCCATCTGGAAAAATGTATGCCAGGAATTATAAAGAAATTGAAAATGAATCATTAAATATATGCTATCATTTGTGAATCTAAATGTTGAATCAAAGAGCATGCCAAAAATGATCAATGCAAACTAAGAAATGAAATTTTATTCTCCTTTTACTTTGACCCAAGGCATGGAAACCTGAAAAATAAAATTGAACTTGCTAAAGTGTTCAAAATGTTTGAATGTATAACTTATAAGTATAAATAAATTCTATTATGCTAATTATTTTAATATTCTGAATATATTTTTCATTATTGATAAAAATATTCATTTATACTTACCCAAGGTATTTTAATATAAGATTGAAAATTGGTTTATATTTTTATATCAAATATAATTGAATTTATATCAAGTAACTAGCAGATAGACCCATCAGATGGTAGTTCTTTGTAACCAAATGCAAAAAGTAAAACTTAAGTCTCAACTTACATATTTCATAGCATAATGTAAGTATTTTAAGAACATATCAGATATTCTAAAATGCCCTGCCTAGTGAAGGAGGATGGACCATTGCACGGGGCCCTTTATATTGATGATTGTAGTTATGAACCTTTTCTTTTGAAATTGAACCTTAGCCTAGTATATATTGCCTCAGAGTTACCTCCTGAGAGCCTCCTTGTTACTCAAATGTGGCCTCTCTCAAAGCCAAATTCAGTATATACCTTCCCAGAGCATGGGACAGGACTCCTGTGGATGAGCCTCCCTGGCACTGAGGGATCATAACCAAGTACAAGCTAGCAATGCACATGGAAAGAGACCTTGGCCACAGGGGGAAATGGTAAACACAAATGTGTTCTTATGGCTAAGAGATTTCAGAATGTGTTGGGAGGTCTTCCAGAAGTTATGCACATTTCAGGAGGATCTCATTGACTGCTACAGTAAATATTGACTCAAATAGTGGGATCTAAAGTTAGGGGTCTAAAGACATCCAGACAATATAGGCATGGTGGAGAGCTCAGGAGTATAGCAGCCTGCCAGTGGGCTTTACCTGGGTATTTATGTTCCCCACTATGACAGAGTAGGACTAATTCGTGGTTTCCCTACACATGGCTCTTCTGCCCCTTGTATTTGAACCTATAGTTAGTACTAGGCTTCATAGGTGCATGTCCAAGAGACTTAAATTTTTGGTCTGTCCATGTGCCAGTTGGGTCCTGAATCTCATCAGGGTTGCAACACATATACTCCAGTTCATTGGACTCACCCAGGAGAGCTAACAAGGTGATGATGATTGACAATTCCCTAGCAAGAAACAATTGCAAACAAAAGAGTTACATCCATCTGCCCCATGAGTTCTAAGCCTTCTCTCAATTACAGACAGAGTGGGCATCACCATCTCCAAATTCTCAAGTTTGGTGAATGAACACTGGACTAAAGTAGACTTACAATGATTCTACTATAGCCTTTTTATTATTCTAGCAATGAAAGAATTTTTATTGTTGATGTGGAGGGAGTGGCCACCATAGGTTCTGAGTTCTGAGAGGCAAGAAAGGTGCAATATGGGGGCATTTTCAGGACATTGGAATTGTACAGCCTGATGTTCCAAAGACAGATACAGGTCATTAAATAATTTGTCATAACTTACAAAATTGCACAGAACAGAGTGAAAAATATAATGTAAACCATAACCCACAGTTAGTGGCATTTCTTCAATATGTGTTCATCAGTTGTAACCAAAGTACCTCACTGATGAAGGATGTTAATCTGGGGAAGAGTTGGAGGGGGAGGGAGTGACATGTATTTGAATTCCCTATATTTTTATATCACATTTGTGTAATCTAAAGTTTCTTGAAAATAAATAAATAAATAAATAAACAAACAAACATGGAGTAAAATTATCAAGTCAAATAGAAATGTGGAAAATATTGACAATAGATTGAAAGGTAAGAAATGCAACACATGAGATTTTACCGGAGTAAATTAGATAAGATATTGGGACAATTTGAATAAATATAAGAGAAAAATACTATAGACTTAAGTACTAACAGAAAATATGTGATAAAATAAAATATAATATGGAAATATAAGTTCAATAAATATAAAAGAAACTGAAAAGTATTTTACAATAAAAATATGAAAACTGGCAATATTTTCTAATCTGTTAGGATTTGTTTGTTATTAAGATTGATAATGGTTTACACCTTCAAAAACACATTAATAAAACATATATATTTCTATAAAAACCTTGAAGAAATAATTAGAGCAATTATGAATATCATCTAATATCTGTAATATAAAAAACAATTAGAGTAAAAAAGTGAGTAACCTGAATATTTGGGAAAATTGAATAAATACCTGATACATCAAAGGGAACTAGGAGATTAAATGTAGGAAATTGTTTATTTTAATAAAAATAAAACTTATTTAACCATTTTTTAAAAAAATAAGTAATGAAATTTTCTTCCATTTTACAAAATAATTCATTTACTATCTATTTCAACAAAGGTATATATAGCCTCCTACATATACTCTATTCTCCAAGAATTTTTATGATAAATTACCTTACTTAAATAATTTTCATTTTAATAAAGCATGGTGTGGGGATGGGACTTCAATTTTAGATACAAGAAGGATCCCCTGTCATCAAATTTGTAGGTAGTAATAAGAGAATCAAAATAATGTCATCTTGGTTAAACATTAAAAGTGCATATTTCCTTATCATATATTTCAAAGAGCTACAAAGGCAGAACAATATATGTTCTGGATAATAATTTCCTATGCACTTTTGAAAGAAGACAGGAAACTTTATTCAAACACAAAGGCAAAACATTTAAAGTCACAAATTCCAAAACACATTAAGTGAAATGTTAACATGCTATGAGTTCATTAAATTGGTCTTTTTGACTCATACAGTAAACCTTCATTATTTAGCATGAAAGATTTCAATAGAAAATAGAGTGTAAAAGTGTAAATTAATGACTTATTTCTTATGTAAGGCTTTCAACTTCTCAAAACAAAAGGGCTGACTGCTTAATCACAGTGGAGGCTCATATATACCTTTCCAGAGATCTTTGGGTAACTTTGGCCTCTAGTTCACAAATAGGCACAGTGTATAAATGTGGGGTGTGCTATGTTAGAACTGATGCCTCCACTCCAAAAAAGAAAATTCAACTTCAGAATCAAGGTTTAAAATATATTGATTAAAATGAAAAATTATATCTGATTACTAAATTTAACTTCTGATTTTGAAAATGTATATTTAACTCCCTTTTACATCCAATACTCAAATAAAATCAGATTCCAATTATTCATATTTGATTAGTAGTTTCAGTTTTGTACAAAGCAGATATGAATTACTGAGGAATTAAATTACAAGGGATATTGAATACCTTAATATTTCAATATTTGTTTTCCCAAAACAATCCCAACACCATCATGGTCTTGGAAGACTGTTTTCTAAATGTCTACAGGCCCAACTCAAATGTTATAAACCGTAAGGGATTCAGTTTACATAGATGACTAAGAAGTATTTAATAAAAACATAGTGCACATGTTATCATGTCTGAATTCAATGAGATCTGCTTAACAATCAAAAAATAGAGTTTCCTTATTAATTATTTATTCATTTAATTAGAAAAGTTGTGAACTTATGAAATAATCATGCTTAATGTGCAAAATTCTGATAAATCAACCCTCCACAAAAACCTTCAATTTTTGTGGAATATTTGTAACAGATTATGAAAGAACATGATCGGAATATTACTACTAACTATGGTCCATAGTGCAAACTTGGTTTAGTTTTTCATATACCTGCTATAATTAACACTATTAATAACACTCTCATATTTCTACTGTTAACTACAGTCCATCTTCCACCACATAGTTCATTGTGTCGTAGAGCCCCATGCCTTGCATATTTTATCCAAATGTACACTCACTGGCTCTCACTTTCTTCACAGAATTGTGCAGTCATCCACCCATTAAACCTTTGAACATTTTCTTTAATTCCAAAAGAAATTGTAGCCTATAACTGTCTCTTCATTGTATTTTGGAATAAAATAGCTAGTTTACTATATTCCCAGGTCTCAGAGTAGAACGGTTTTCCCCACATATCTTTGAAACACACCTGCAATGGATTTTGATTAGATTTTGGATTCAGAGTTTTTACATAAATGAATTCATACTTTTGAAATGTAATGGAAGAAATGCATTTTGGATGGGGAATTAGAGCATTCTATGGAACAGAACATGGCCTGTGTTCATATGAATTATAAACCTTAGGAAAAACAAAGCAAAACTAAACAAACAAAAAGAGATAAATGTGTTTTTAATGTTAATCCATTATTCTGGGTGTGTAAAATTCCTTTACAAAATGTGACATTTGTTAACTGTTGGCCCATATGATTGAGGTTTCATGTAAAAAATTCTCATTGGGGAATGATGTTGGAAGTCAACAATTCCTGAAGGAGAAAAGAGAGGATATTTCTATGTTTTGGTAAAGCCAAGGAATGCAAGCATTGCTGGTTAGACAAAATGCTACTGACCCAGAGAGTACACAAGCCTTTTATCCCCTGAAAACATGAACCAATAAATTCTTGTTGAAAAGGCAATTTGGTATTTTTCATAGCAGCAGCAAAACTGAGACACGACCTCTGGCCTCTTTATTTCAGTGTCTTTAATTAGATGTATAATGTCTGGCATTAAATAAAAATAAAAATTTGAAAGACCTTCAAAAGGACAAAAAACACAGTTTGTAGATATAGAGTAAGCGACAGATTCATAATCAATATGACAGATATGTTAGCATTATCAAATCAGGAATTTAAGAAGCTATGATAAATATGCTATGAGCTCTGGTGAAAAAAAGTGAACAATATATAGGAACAGATAGGTATTGTAAAAAGAAGGCAGTATAATCTAAACATAGATCCTTTATAATTTTATGTAAATTATGCTTTCATATTTTGAACTTTAGTTCAAGTTAAAAAATAAAACAGACAGAAGTCAGCTTAACAAATTATGGAAGAAGTATTTTATAAAATCCTGTCATGACATATTTCTCTTATTTAATCCAAACAAAACTCAATTTTTTTCTCCAATGCTCAAATATAAAATGCAATAATATTGACAAGCCTCACACTTTTGATTATTTCTTCTTTACTAAAAGACCTCCCTTATCCAAAGATGTAATGGTCATCTGAAATTATGAGAATTGTGTTTGCTGTTTTGGGGAGATGCTATCTTTCTATTATTAATTTTATTTACCACAATCCATATTTAACCAATGTACATTTCCTTTTCCCCACAGCCCCCAAACCATGGTAACATCTAAACATTTTCTGTATCTATGCATTTCTTCCTATACATGTCTTATTTGGATATCATATAATCTCTGTCCTTATGTGTAATGCTTATTTCATGACCATAATATTTTCAAGACTCTTCCAATTTACAGCATATCTCAGAATTCCTTTCTTACTGTTGAATAATATTCCATTTTGTGTATGCAATACATTTTCTTATCTATTCATTTGTTGACTCATATTGGCCCATTGTTTGTGCATACTGTATTTGCCTAGTTTGCATCTATGTAGTGTGAAAGTTTGAGATTATTTTATGTATCTCAAAAAGAGAAAGATTATGTTCATAAACTAATCTATTTCTCTGATTCTAATACCTTTTGATTTCATCAAATTAAACTGAGGGCAGTTTGATTACATGTTAAGATTGCTGCAGGGGTTTATATTGGAATATATTAAGGAGGTGGGAAGTTGGTTGAGTTCCCACATCCTTGCTGGATATGATATAAACTGATATTGACTGAGACAGACATAAGAAGAGAGAAATCTGCCATTTTTGATCTTTCCATGTGATAAGGTTAAACAGCTCTGGCCCTAGGGAGAGATGATCCATTTGCCTGACAGCTTAGACCTGAATTTGAAGATAGCTGAACAGCCAGGACTGATATAGGAGGCTTCAGTCTTTCACCATAGAGTATGCTGTTAGTTGTGGATTTTCCATAAATATCTTTTATTATGTTGAGAAAGTTATCTTCTATTCCTAGTACACATGGATTATTCCATAATATAGAATCTTTGTTAGAGTCCAAGAGAAATCTTGATAATATAAACATGTTGATATACAAAGTAATCTCTTTGTTCACAATGGAGTAAATCTAGAAATCATTGATTTTAAAAATGTGGAAATTTACAAATCTTAAGAAGGTACAGTGTGCCAAAACTTACCAGATGCTTCAAAGGCAGTGTCAAAGTGAAATGTATGACCATGAATGCCTACATTGAAAAAGAAAAGTATATATCAAAGTCATTACCTAATCCATATCTTGATGAACTAGAAAAAGAAGAGGAAAGTAAACCCAAAGACAGCAGAGGGATGGAAATAAGAGTAGAGTGGAGCTAAATGAAATAAAATATAGAAAACCATTCAGGAAAAATAAAGCAAAATTTGTTTCCTTTAAAAGCATCAATAAAAATGACAAATCCTTAGCTAAACTGACAAGGAATATAAAAGATCCAAATAACAAAATCAGAAATGAATATGGTGGTATTACTATTGATTTTAGAGAAATAAGAATGATTAGAATATAGTACCTAGGACATTGTTATGCCAACAAATCAGAATATTTGTACGAAATGGAAATATTTGCACAAATACACATCACCTAATTGACTCAAGTAGAGTTAGAAATGCCAAAACTCAATGACAAAACAGAGATTGAACCTATAAAAAACTTGAAAGTAGGAAAAGCTCAGGGCCATAATTCACTGACGAATTAGCACCAATCCTGTTTAAGCGGCATTATTCACAAATGCCAAATGATGGAAGTAACCCACATATCAGTAAACCAAAGAATGCATAAATAAAGCTGCCATATACTTACAAAAGAATATTATTCAGTAGTTATGATTAATGAGGTCCTGATATATGTGACAACATAGATGAACCTTGAAGACATCATGTTGAGTGAAATAAGTCAGAAACAAAAGGACATATTTTGTATGACCTCAATGATTTGAAATAATTAGAATAAGCAAACTCATAGTTATGACCTAGAACATAAGTTAGCAGGGGATAAGGTGGGGGAGAGGGAATGGGAAATCGAGGCTTAAAATGTACATTGCTCCTATTTGGAATGATGGAAATGTTTTGGTAATGGATGATGGTGATGTTAACACAAGGCTGTGACCATAATTAATAGCACTGAAATATAATTGTGAAAGTGGTTAAAAGGGGACTTATTAGATGTATGCATGGTAAATACACTACACAGAATACCCTAAGTTAAACCATGAATGAAGCTAATAGTACAATTAAAGTAAAATGCTATGATAAATTGTAACATGTGATCCACATTAAGGCAAGGGTGGTATATGGAAAATCTGTGTTTTAGGCATTATTATTCTTTAAACACAAAACTTTTAAAATAAAAATGCAAATTAAATACATATGTCTGAACTTTTTTCTAAATAGGTTGTATTAATAAAACACCTTCCATTGTAAGAGTTCCCTTTATATCACAACCTTAAACAATGTGTTCTTTCATATCTTAAACATTCTGCAGGTTTTATGAGTGTATATTTCTATGTGCTTGTCACTTACATTTTATTTCCTTGATCAATAATGAAGTTTTCCAAATATTCATATTTTACCCATTTGTGTTTCATTTCAGTAGTTGTACTAAATTATATTGCTTCTATTTTTTTACTCAAGGCAGAGAATTTGTGTATCCCAGACTTTTATTGCCTTTGATTATTGTAGATTGAGTATTCCATCCTGGAAAAAACAAAATGAGAAGATAAGATCTTACCACTACTACCCAGCAATCATTTCAGAGAGCAGTGTTGTCACTCTGAACTAAGTTATTTGCCAATGTATGCCTGACTGGATTCATGGGGCATGCACATAATCTTATATAATAGCAGTAGAGACAAATTCACACATGAGGTCCCATTCTCTCTGAGAAGTTCAGGGGAAGCCACTGATTAAGCTATCTCTGGCCCTAAACTCAAGCTTCTTTAAATATAAAAAAAAAAATTAAAAGGATGTTGCTATTTTGTTTGGCTGAGAATTTTACAAATCATCCATTGTGATTTCTTCATTGCTTAATAAGTCAGACCTCAAATGATTCATTTCCTCACACATTTTACTGTAAATCTAAAGAAAAGAATAGTCCATGACTTCGAAATTTAGCTTGAAATTATCCACAGTTAAATATCAAAGTTCGTCAATTGTAACTATTGCCTTCCACATGAAATCAGAACAGTTTTCTATCAAATCATACGCCATTTTATAACAAGGAACAACTTTCCTCCATTTTCTGCAATAACACATTCCTTCTATGGACTCAGCAGGAGCACTTGAACATCATATTTCTAGCAACGTTTTTTTAACCATGATATATGTGTTGAGTAAGATGACAGAAGTTATCTATAGAGCTTTAACTTTTTCCTCAGCCTTAACAAGATATTCCTTCAATAACCATATCATCACAGAGAGTCTTTTCAAAGAAATCTACCTTTTTCTATCAAGTACCTCAAAATTCTTTCATCTTGTAACCATTAAGCAAGTCCACAGTCACTTCCACATACTAGGCACCCAAGAGCAACACCTCATTCTGATACCAAAAACTGTCATGAATTGTGAGACTTTCTACAAAAATTATCATACAATTTGCATATTTAAATAACAAGAATTTATTGATGCACAGTTTTAGGGGCCAGAATTTCCTAATCAAGGGTTTGGTAAGATCAAGCCTTCAAAGATCTTATCTAAAAATAAGTCCACACAATGACTCACTTTCACATAATCAAAGATACATTTTCAAAGTGATTATATTCAAATAATTAATATTAAGTTTAATAGTATGTCTTTTATTGTTGCGCATGTCTTAATCTACCACAGCTTCAGAATGAAAAGATCAGGTAGGCTAAAGTTACGAAAAAAAATCTGCAAAAACACATGCATCAGAATAAAAGTCAGATACGATGTAGAGACTGTAATTATAACACAGGAATTTTAAAAAACAGACATATATGAGAACAAATGATTAATGCAAGCATAATGAAGGAAACTTTCAGAAAGAAAGAACTGTAAATAATAAAACACTGTAAAAGAAATGAAGAATGTCTTTGAATGCAGTAGATTGTACACGATGAGGAAAGTACTAAAACTTCAATATACTTGCTTAGAATCTTCCTAAATTGAGTAATACTTTTCAAAATAGAACAACTTGGACCTGTGGAAAATTTCAAACTATTGACATATAATTGAATTTTAATGATCTGACAATTGTATATATTGAAAATATATGCTTATTGAATTAAACTTATGGACCATACAAATGTAACCCAACTCTGGCACACACCATAACTGAAAGAATTGAATTCCCATCCTGTGGAGTTCTGCTACATTCTCTAATAGGACAGCAAGAATTCTCCATAGACAAGAGCAGTGCCTAGTCAAGGAAGACACAACTATACCTGGCCCTTGATATTGATTATAATACTTATGAAACTTTTCTCATGAAATTGAATTTCAGCCTAGTATTATATATTGCCTAAGATTTACCTCTTAAAATGCTCCTTATTGCTCAAATGTGGACTCTTTCTAAGCCAAACATAGCATATAAATGCAGTACTTTCCCCCCTGGTACTAAGAGATTAATATCAAGCACTAAATAGGAATGCATCATGAAAAAGACCTTGACACCAAAGAAGAAATATTAAATACCTATGAGATTATATGGCTAAGAGATTTCAAAGAGAGTTGGAAGGTAATTCCAGAGGTTATAGTTACGCAAGTCTCAGGAGGATCTCATTGACTGGATCACAGTAAATACTGCCTCAAACAGCAATCCTCCTGAGGGCTCTAGAGACATCAAGACACAATAAGCAGAGCAGACAATCTCAGGAATTTGGGACACTGGCAGAAGACTTTACTTTGGAATGTATGCCTCCCAGTGTAAAAGAGTTAGACTCATTTATAATTTCATTACACAAGACTCTTCTGCCCCTTTTAATTGAACCTACAATTAGCACTATACCTGTTAAATATGTGTCCCAGAGAATTAAATCTTTGATCCATTCATGTGCCAGATGAGCTATGAATCTCTGTAGAGCTGCAACACCTACTCTCCAGTTCATATTACATTAAAAATACAGGGGATTCCCATATGCCCCACTTCTAACACCTGCCGCATTCTCCTCATAAACAACATCCTTCATTAGCGTGACACACTTATTACAATTGATGAAATATTTTGGAGCACTGCATATGGAAATCCCCTATATTTTTATGTAACATTTATGTAATAAAATCTCCTTTAAAAATAAAAAAAAATAAAAATTTAAAATAGATAATTTTTGTGAGAACATATTCTATACCTATTCTATTCCTTTATCTTTCTTTTATAAGAAGAGAAGGTAAATTCATGTGTATTTATTTATTTAGCCCTTTAAATTTTATTTATATAAAAAGTTCTTCCCAATATCATCTCCATTCAGTGAACAGTTTATTGATTTGGAAAACAGAAGGAAGAATTCAAGCCCAAATCTGTCCCTGTGAAATTTGTCAGTTATAAATTGTTTTGAGTTAGAATTTTCATTTTAAAAGAATGAATAATTAAACATAATTCACAGTTTCTATGAATATAAAAAAATGTATATAGAAGCATGCCCTAAACAAAATGTTGGAGAATAAAACGGGGTATTAGTTTTCCATTTTAGTTATGAAGAACATAGAGTTGGGGAATGCAAGTGATTTACCTAAGATGACCTAACCTTAACCATAAATTCCCATTTTTGTACCAGTCAGAAATTTGAATTTTAAGATCCCTGACTTTCTCATCTCTATTATTTTTCTTGCATTCATCTTAAAGGACAAAGTACATAATCACATACTAGATTGAGCATGGGCTATTGTGCATGTTCAGAATTGTATTATAGACCTCTCTTCCGGAGGAGGTGATTTAAAGAAAAGTAGCTGGGGCTTCATCATTATTACATTTTTAATTCTCTCCATGCTTTAATTATTTTAAATTCTTTGTAAAATTATTTTGCTTTCAAAACTATCATTGTCAATAAGGACACTTGTTCAAAAGGACTTCAAGTATACTTGTCTTTAAGAATTTTCTCTATGGTAGAAATATTCTCATTAAAATTGAGTGCTAATATTTTGAGGTAAGCAACAATATATGAAACTAAATACTATCCTCTTGGGATTTCTTTCAGTTAAGAGTGACTAATGAGATGTAAAATGGGGAATATTGGATGAGACTTTTGAGAATCTGTTTTATCATTGCCTAACCAATATTTCATCTTACTCCATTTACATATCATTTTTAAATATACTTTTTAATTTTTAAGATACTTTGATTATTTGAATATTACATTAAAAAGACAGCAGATTCCCATATGCCCCATTTCTAACACCTGCCACATTTTCCCAGATAAGCAACATCCTTCATTAGTGTGAAACATTTATTACAATTGATGAAAATATTTTGGAGCACTGCCACTAAGTGTGGATTGTAGTTTACATTGTAGTTTACACTCTCTCCCACACAATTTTGTAAGTTATAGCAAGATAGATAATGGCTAGTATCTTTCATTGCAATGTTATTCAGGACAATTCCCAACTCCCAAAAATGTCTCCATATTACACCAATTTATCCCTCTCCCACCCCTCAGAATCTCCAGTGGCCATTGACTCCATATCAATGATATAATTTCTTCCTATGCTAGAATCATAATAAGTCTATAATAGAATACCATTAAGTCTACTGTCATTCATCATTCATTCCCCAATCCTGAGGATTCTGGGATGTTGATTCCCTCTCCACCTTTAATTGAGAAGGGGCTTAGATCCCATGGGACAGATGGATGGGACTATCTTGCTTGCAGTTGCAGACTCTCTCTGTTCCTTAGGATAGTCATTACCCAACATCATCTCCTTGTTAGTTGTCATTGGTGAGTACAATGAACTGGAGAGTAGGCTTTGTAACTCTGTTGAGATTCAGGGACCAGCTCAACAAATGGACAGCCCAAAGATTTAAGTCTCTTGGACATACACCTATGAACTCTAATACTAACTATAGGTTAATAGAAGGGCAGAAAAGCCATGTATACTGAAACCACAACTGAGTCCAACTCTGTCACACTGTGAAGCAAAAATTTCCCAAGCAGGGCCCACTGACAGGGCACCAAACTCCTGAGCTATTGGCCATGCCTGTAGTGTCTGGATATCTCTAGTATTAGAGACAATATTTTTTTGGCAGTGAATGAGTTCTTGCTGAGATGTGCATAAGCATAACCTCTGGAATAACCTCTTGATTCATTTGGAAATCTCATAGCCATATAAACTCCTTTGTCTTTCCCCTTTTCCCCTTTTTGTCAACGTGTCTTTCCTGTTGTATTGCTAGTTGGTGCTTGGTAATAATCCCTTGTTGCCAAGGAGGCTCATCCCCAGGAATCATGTCCCATGCTGGAGGGAAGGTAATGCATTTATATGCTGAGATTGGCTTAAACAGAGTCCACATTAGAAAAACTCAGGAGGTAACAATTTGGTACCCCATAATACTAGGTTAAGTTTTAATTTCAAAAGTAAAGTTTTATTAGTACAGTCATTGTACCAGGTTGACATTGTTTATGAATTCCAAAAATAGATATTGGATTATGTTTGTAAACTGGTCTGTTCCTCTGGGCATATTAGATTATATTGGATTCAGAAATGTAATTTTCATTTGATCTAATAATGATTAAAGCTTTGTTTGGGTCACATCAGTAGAACATTACATCTCCTCCCCCTTGGTGGGTAAAGACTCACAGAGAAAATGACACAGCACAGGATTTTGTTAGAGTTTTTATATTGGAGCACTGGAAAAACACAGGAAAAGATGTGGCCCTATAGACATGGCAGAAGCCCATGGAACAGAGATGAGCTATTCACCTGATAGTTTGCAGCTGTAGAGACTAGAGCCCTCAGCAGCTGAGTTCAGAGAGAAATGAATCCCAGAAGAAAGAAAAGTGTCATCCCAGCCTACAGCTGATATTGGAAGAAGCTGGGACCAGAGAGCCTTCAGAGGAAGAGGGTGGCTAAACCCTTGCAGATGTCAACAACATTTTGCTCCAACATGTGTCAACAAAATTTGGTGAGGGAAGAGACTTAGGCTTTATTGCCTGGTAATAGTAAGCTTCTACCCCAAATAGATACACTTTATATAAGACAACAGATTTCTGGTATTTTTGCATCAGAACCCCCATTTCGCTGGCTAATACAGAATTTTGTACCAGGAGTGGGTAGTGCTTTTGCAAATACCAAAATACTGGAATGGTTTTATAAATGGGTAAGAGGTATTTATTGTAGGAATTGTGAGGTGTTTTATAGAAAAGTTCTAGAGTGCTTTGAGGAGACTTTCTAAGATGCCTTAGAAGTAAATAATGAAATTATTACCAGAAACTGGAGAAAGGCAATCTGTGTTTTAAAGTTGCAGAGAACTTAGCAAGATTGACTCCTGATGTTTTATGGAAGGCAGAATTTGAAAACAGCTAGCCTGGGCATTTAGCTGAAGAACTTTTCAAAGTAAATTGAGAGAATGCAGCTTGGCTTCTCCTTGCAGCTTATAGTAAAATACTAGATGAGAGAGATAAGCTGAGGACTGAATTGTTGGGCAAAAATAAAACAGAAATTGATTCTGGAAATTCCAAGCCTCTGGAAATCAAGCTCCCAGATGAGAGAACCCCATTTGAGGATTTAAGTAAACTTGGAAAGTGTAAATCAGGATTGAAGGTGCATTTATCTAGGAAAGACACATGTAAACTCTTACTGTCTGGTGCTTGAACTCCTGCTTCTTCAATGCTAAATCAACAATTGTTTTGAGAGAGCTGTATGAAAAAAACACTGTCAGTCTGGAATAAAAGGGACATGTAAGGGAGAGATTGAAGGTGAAACAGCTTTAAGAGGAAAACCATGGAAGCTGAGATCTGGAATTAAGACATCTCCTCAGGCCATGAGAAGAACCCCACCCATGTGTACAGAGGGTAAGTTTGCCACAGCAGTTGAAGAGGGTGGATGTTCTTGCCCAATGTTCAGGGAGAGTGTTGCCACCCCTTGGTATGGAGAGGTTGGAGCACATTCCCCAAAGATTAGGAAGGTTATGCTCACCACCTCACTGGTCTGAGAGGGGTGGACCTAAACCCCATGGATTAGGGGAGGCCAGGTTACCAACTCATTGCTTTGAGAGGGTTGGGCCTGTGTGCCAAAGTTAAGGAGGATGTTGCCTTCACTTCTCTGTACTAAGGGAGTTAAGAATCTAACCCAAAGATGTGTAAAATGTGGCAATAACCCCAACAATCTTGGAGGGTGAAGCCAGGAGCTTGTTCACCACCCAGATGCTTGATGAGGGTGGAAGAAAGAAAAGGGCCATTGGGAAAGCCTGTGAAAAGGATAGGTACTCATGAGGTCCCAGGGAGAAGACACCATGTTCTTAAAAATGACTCTCAGACTTTGAAATTGAATGGAGTATGCTCTTCAGGTATACTGAACTGTGGAGGAAACATGACTCATGTTTCCCTCCCAGTTTCTCCTTATGGCAATACAAAGGTTTATCCCTTGTCTGTTCTTTTGTGTATTGTAAGCAGATAAAGGGTTTTGTAAGGTTAAGAGGTCTACAGGCAGAGAATACATTGCCTCAAAACAATTTGTATTTCTTTAAACGGATTGTGAAATGATTCTGTATTTAGCATTGTACTGATTTAAGGTGTTTTTTTTTTTTAATATTGTAATGTCTTTTTGGAATTTATAGGGTAGAGTGTCCAATTTGGTTTTGTTTATGAGTTCCAAATTTAGATATTGGATTATGTTTGTAAAGTGATCTCTTATTCTGGTCATATTAGATTATATTGGATTTAGAGGTTTCACTTTTATTTGATTAAATATTAATTAAGGCTTTGATTGGCCACATCAGTAGGATTTTGCATCCCTACCCTTTTGATGGGTGGGGACTCACAGAGAAAACAACACAGCATAGAATTACTTAAAGTTTTAATATTGGAGCCCTGGGAAGTAAACACACAGGAGAAGAACACAGGAATAGACATGGCTCCATAGACATGGCAGAGGCCCTGAAAAGAGTGATGAGGTATTCACTTGATAGTTTGCAGCTACAGAGACCAGAGCCCTCAGCAAATAAATCCAGAGAGAAATGAGCCCTGAGAGAGAGAAAAGACTTACCTCATCCTACAGCTAATATTGGAAGAAGCTGGGACCACAGAGCCTTCAGAGGAAGAGGGAGGCTGAAGATTTGCAGACATTGGCAGCCATCTTGCTCCAACATATGGCAACAGACTTTGGTGAGGGAAGTAACTGAGGCTTTAGGGCCTGGTAACTGTATGCCGCTACCACAAATAAATACACTTTATAAAAGCCAATAGATTGGTTTTTGCATCAGCACACCTTTGGCTGATTAATACAGTCATCAATATCAAGGGCAAATCAATGGACCCATTCTCCTTCATTAGTTATTGCCCCTATATTTGGGGGACTATTGCTGTCCCATTAGAGAATGTGGCAGAGCTCCCCAAAATGGGAAATCAATATTATTTTGGTTATTGTGTGACTCTCCCCCCATGAACATATGAACAAATTTATATGCCTTTAAGGTATGCCCCAGGTGGACCTCTTCCCTTGCATCCCTAATCACTGACACTATGCACCAATGATCCCCCCTTCCACAATTGTAAACTTTCTGTGATCAAAAACTTCTCCAAAAATGAAGTGAAGACAATAAACACAGAAAATAAGAAAATGAAATAATGATGATAGTTTTAAAAAAACAATAAATTACAAAAAATTTTAAAAATTGGAATAAACCATAATTTTAAAAATATAAAATTATTTTTTTTGATATTATGGCTTTCATCACTGTTAGATCTGTTATCATGCATGTACAGTGACATTTTCTTCTGTTTATTTCCCCAGTGCATTGTTTTTTTTCTCTTTGTCTTCAAAGAAGCTTTAGATTACAGAAAAGTCATGTACAGAATATAGGAGATCTTGATAAATTTCTTGAGATGACCATGAAGAAACAGGGATGCGGTTGAAAGAATTCTGTTAAAAAACCAAGTAGGTATTGATATATTAAATGCATTGCCTATGTACTAACTACTTGTCATAATAAAAATTATAGGGCTCTCAAGTCCATATGTGCACCAGTATCAAAACTTTAAACAAAGTTTTACAATGTTTTGATATCTCATAAAACAAATATGCATATATTATTATTTTCAAACATTCTTTAGTGATTATTAGTTTTTGCATAAATTTATACATCCCATATTCAGGTTGTGTATACATGCTCACACAAATGCACATACACATAAACTGATGGGAATTAATGGAAATTATAATGAATAATGAAACAGTTTTAGGAGAATTTACTTTTTCCAATTTTTAATCTAATTCATGGACAGTTTACATTCCTCCAATTACTTATGACTCATTTCAGTTTTCTCCAAATATTAATATATACTTTCTAAGGAGTCGTCTTGTATCATTTATATTATTCCTAAGAATTTATTGATTTTGGTGTAGATATATTTGGTGTCACCTTTAAATTTCATGTTCTAAACATTTCATCCTGAATATAAAATTTCAAATACATATGCTCATAATCACCTATTTACATGTAACTATAGCATTCCTGCTGGAGAAAAAAATAGATAGTGAATATAAGAGGAGCTTCTCACATGCTCTGACTATGATATTACTTGCAAACAAACAAGTTCATTGTGTGAGAGTTCAATGTAAAAATCATGGACTTATATGCCATTTGCTTCTATATAAACTATATGAATCAGTGTGATAGATTAATTGTTGGGCCAACTTGGCCAGGTTATGGTGTTCAATTATTTGGTCAAGCAAGCCCTGGCTGATTGTTATTATGAGAATATTTTATGCAGTTAAGTTATCAGTAAAGTGATCACAACTATGGGTGACTACATTTAAAATAAACTGAAGAAATTGCCTTCAACAATGAGAGAAGCACACCGAATCAGTTGAAAGCTTTAAAAGGAAAAGTGATGATTACAGCAATCAGAAGAATTTCCAGCTCTACTTTAGTCAACCAACATCTTTTGTGGAATTCATTGCAAACCTTCATCAGAGGTTGAAACTTGTGACCTGCCCTCAGAAATTTGGAATTACCCATCCCCATATTCCCTTGAGACAGTTCTTATAAAAATCAACTAATTTGTACAGATATATCCTTCCATTTGTTTCCCTAGAGAATCCTGACTAATATAATCAGTCTTTAAAAAAATGTTGTATTAAAAACTTGTTAGCTATTTAACTATAAACATCAAACTTTAAAGATGAACCCTGTCTAACATACAGATGAATAGAGTTTAAAAAAAAAAAAAAATCTGGGGAAAATGAAAAATGTTAACTCCATCAATACAAGGTCAAAATGTATGAAACAGACAAAATTTTTTTAAAAAACCAAAAAATTGAATTAGGCATTGGACATGAAATACTTCTCTTGGAGGTTTGATGAGGTCAACATATATAAATTGGGAAAGAATCTGGAAAAAAAATTAAGGCAATTATTTTAAACATATCTCTTTGTAAGTCTTGTATGTACTTTAAAATATAAATTTATATTTATTTTTCCTGTTTGATACTGAGTAATATATGGATTTACAAACTTACGTCAATGAGCAGTTTTTATGAAAAAAAAAAAGGTTCAAACATATAAGAAATTTCATATGAGAGAAATAGTGCCAAAATGCTATTTTATTTTAGAACCATTAAATTGTCATATAATAACATGCCATAACAAATATGAATGATAGAAAAGATGACAGTCAACATAATAGATTTAACCCTCTTGGATAAGTTAACTGTTGTAACAATTACACAAGGTAATTGATATTTTTTTGTAAACCATGAAATTTGTGCTAATCTATGAACCCATAGTTCCAGTCATAGGTAAATACCAAATCCAAACTCTTTTACATGGGACACATGGATATTTTCAACAGTATCCATAAGCATACAACATATAATAGCAGAAAACTGGAAACAACCTAAATACTGTTGATAAATAATGGATATATGTAAATTTATCTGGTCCATAATACTTGAAAAAAGGTTATTAAAAAATAAACAGAATGGGGCCACCAGTTACATGCAACTGTATGAATGTAATATAATGTAGAGGGAAAAAACCTCAATTTTCTTTCTGTTGGGTGATGTATTTAATCTGAATAAACCAAAAATCTAAATGAAGACTTTCATCTGCAAATAGACACAATTTATCTTGACCGAAGAATAAATGTCCCTAGAGGACTTTACAAATTGATTTTATAGGAGACCTTGATGTTATGTGATTGGTTACATTATATTTCTTGCACACTGTATTTCAGGGTGTTAAAAGAGCATTAAAGAATAATAGGTCATATATGGGAACATAGGTTTTGCAGCATATAAAAGCTGAAAATCACATCTTTTTTTTTGAATTTATGTTGAAAATCAAACTAGTTTAAATAACAATACTTTATTTCTGAAAAGAGGAGGAATTAAGATATTTATCAATGCATTTTTTGAGTAGAAATATATGAGTGCATAACTTCCTAGGAAGCAGACTACTGAAGCCTTTATTTCTTGCACAATCTAATCATAAAAGTGTTCCTAAAGCCACATTTGTACAAGTTTCATAATGTCAAAAAATTTTTCATGGCCTACACCATCTTCTTATTGCAGGATTTAGATAGAATGGGTTCAGAAGAGTTGTGATAATACTATGGAATTCTCCTACCACTTTATCCTATTCACTGCTGCACTAGAATCTTGATCTCATAGAGTTGGACAAAATTGTCCCATAGAATAGATTTGCCACAACGAGGTGGCAGACACAGGTGGAGATAACTTTTGTTTTTCCTTCACTGAAGCACATCTATAATTCCACAGTGAAAACATGGGCATAGAAAGCTAGAATGGTCATGAATGTTTCCAAAAGTATAATAAGGCCACTCAAAAAGATGTACAATTATGTTGAGAAATGTCATGACACAACAATGTCAATAGAATTCGACATACACACGTAAAATTATTAATAAACTGGGAACTATAGAATAGAAGAGGAAATAAATATAAAGTATACATTAAAGAGGTGATGCAAAGGGGATACAAAATAACAGAGTAGGGAATGGTAGGCTGCACTCTTCCTCCAGATACTGCATTAAAGTAACCAGGCTATAATGGCAGAAGGCAAGCTGTGGGACAGTGGAGGTGCTTGGTGAGGGTTGCTAGAAAGGGAGGATCAGACAGTTGAGGGAGAGGGAAATTGTGGGATATAGGGCAGTAATCTGAATCAGAGGGAGAAGGAAACCTGGAAAGTGATTTAGCTGGCAGACTGGTGCTTAACTGGTCCTCACAGTGAGGTGAGCTAACAGGGGACCAGGTATGCATGCTGGTGCTCAGAATGTACACAAGTAGGTGAGATGCAGGGCAATCAGGTGCCTGGACTGGCATTCAGTTGTCTTATGGGGAGAAGGGAGCATGGGGTAGATGATCAAGTGCAGAGACCAGTACCCAGCCAGGCTTGGGGAAAGGAGTGCATTGGTGCAAATGGCTGTGCTGCTGGTGATCTTGAGGGATGGGCAATTACTGGGTAAAAGGAGTAATGGATGCCACCCAGCTCATGGGGAGAGAGAGCTGGTGGGTGAGATAAGTCAGGTAGACTATCTCTCATCAGGTTCCCAGGAAGAGGGAATATGCAGGCTGGCCCTGAAGTGTCTCCAAGGAGAGAGGAGGGGTGATTTGATCAGTTGGGCTGACGTGCAACCACTCAGTCTTGGGAGACCGAGGAACTAGGGTGGCGAGGGGGTGAGGTGACAGGTGGTCAACTGGCATAAGTGAGAAGGGAGATGTAAGAGTCTGCCAGTGAACTGACAGGTGCCCCACCATCCTAGGGGAGATAGGATCTGGGAGAGGCAGTTAGTGAGCTGTCAAGTGCCCAAAAGGGCCAGGAGAGAAAGGAAATGAGGAAAGAAAACCGGCACATTATCAGAAACTTCCATGACTCATGGGAAAGGGAAGCCATGAGACAAAGAGCCTCAAGAAGGGCCAGTTAGACTGAATTATATTTTTTTCTCTACATATGGGTAGCTTACCTGTAGAGTGTGGGCCATGGAGTGATTGATTGGTGAACACAGGAATTCTGACTGTTGCTGATGGCCTGAGAGGGAGACATGTATTTTTGTTTTTGAGGGGTTTTATTTATTTATTTATTTATTTTCTTTACCTCTTTTTTTCTTCTTTCATTTTTTTCCTCTTCTTCTTTTCTTTCTTTCTCCCTTCTCTTGTTTTTTCTTCATTTCTATCTTCTCTTTTCATTTCTTTGATATTTTCTTTTTTCCTATTTTTTTCAACTATTTAATTTGTCTTGTTTTTGTTTTATATGATTTTTCACTCATTACTTATTTTTTCTGTCTCTTTTATTGCTCCTTTTCCATCCATTTTGTTTTCTTCTTCTTCCATTATTTCATTTGTTTTTTGTGAATTATTTTTGGTGAAA
>JAQZBX010021918.1:5705-19364 GCA_029593785.1 Cabassous unicinctus
TGATATATCCCAAGTGCCACTAATAGCACCTAACCCATAGTAGATGCTCAGTAAATATTTATTTAATGAACTTCAAAGATTTGGGGGAAGAAATTGTTCTAAGTCCAATAAGTAGGCACTAAAAAAATTCATTTTCTTAAAAAAACAAAATCAAGCAACAAGTAGAATTTAAGATAGCAAATTAGAAATGCCAAAAGAAGATGGATTTTATGGTGATTCAGATGAGGAAGTCATTACTTTCAAATTGTACTCAAGGAAGGCTTGAGGATAAATGTAGGACTTCATCTGTGACTTTAAGGATAAATAGAATTTAATGTACAGAAATGTCGGTGCAAATGACATTAAGCCATTTAAACAAAAGGAATGGCATAAGCAGAAGTTTAGAGGCAAGTGTGAGGTATAGGTATAGGGAGTCATGAGTTGACTTTGAGTGGAGCAAATGGTACACAAAGAAGAATTCTTGAAAAATAAGGTTAAAGATGAAGTTGGTCAATAATTTAAAAAATGGGCAAAAGATTTAAACAGACACTTCACCAAAGAAGATATACAGATGGCAACAAAAAAAGCACATGAAAGGATGCTCAGTCATTAGGAAAATGCAAATTAAATCCATGGTGTGATACTGCACCACCTATTAGCATGGCTAAAATTAAAAAGACTGACTGTACTAAGTATTAATGAGGATATGGAGAAACTGGAAGTCTCATACACATCTAGGGGCATGTGAAATGGTACAACTACTTTGAAAACAGTTTGGTGGTTTCTTAAAAATTAAACATATACTTTACCATGGAATCTAGCCATTCCAATTCTAGATATTTACCTAAGAGAAATGAAAGCATACGTCCACATAAAGACTTGTCACAAATCTTCATAGCAATTTTATTTGGAATAACCACATGCTGGAAACAACTCAGATGTCCATCATCAGGTGACTGGAAAACCAAATTGTGGTATATCCAGACAATGGAACACTACTGAGCAATAAAAATGAATGAACTGTTGATACATGCACTAAATTGCTGACTCTCAAAGTAATTAAGCCAAGTGAAAGATGTCAGAAACACTGCCCCACCCAAAAAATATACATAGTGTGATTCTATACATTTATATATATAAAGAAAATTGAAATAATCCAAAGGACGGAAAGCAGATAACTGCCTTGAGATGGTGGTGGGGAGAGGGTTTACAAAAGCCCACGAGGAAGCTTTTGGGGGTAATGGATATTTCATTATGACTGTGGTGATGGTTTTGCAGGCATACACATATGTTAAAGCTTATCAAACAGTACTCTTTAAATATGTCAATTATACCTCAACAAAGCTGTTAAAAAAGAGTGAGTTTGGGACCATCGCGTCTAAGGTGTTTATAGTCTGTAGGGGGTATATATTCATATTCATATTTCTTTTGAATTCTAATTAAAAAAATATTTATTGCATGCTGATTATATGCCAAACACTATGCTTGGCCACTGCTAGAAATAGAAAGCACAGGAGAAGGAAGAGGAGAGGGAATGGGAGTTTGGGAGAATCCCTGGAATGGAGAGACCCACAACTCACTGTCCTGTAGTACACTGTGCCAGGCTCTGAGATGGTGGCCTGTGGATGATGGGCGGACTTAATACCAAGTACCATGGCTTTGGGAGCCACAACCAAGGACTCTTGCAGCCCCACTGGGCTTGGAGGGAGAAGAGCAGGTCCTGGGAAAGAGTTGGATGACGTACATGGGGAGAATGGATGAAAAAGCATCGACAATGGAAGCAGAGAGACCAGTTAAGAGATATTTCAGTGTCTGGGAGAGACACTAGCTTCACCGAGAGTGGTAAAAGTGGAATAGTGAGAAGCAAAAAGATTCAAGACATAGTCGGGAAGTTGAGCCAACAGGACTTGATATTGTATTAGAAGTGGCGGGTGAGGGAAATGAAAGAACGGAGGATAATTCTAGAACTTTGGAAGGAAGTCTCATTTCCTGAAATTGGAAAGACTTGGGGTGGAGAGGTGAGATCAAGAATTCTGTTTTGGATAGCCCAAGTTTCATTTTTTAAATAGTGGTTACATGTACATAACATAAAATTTGCCGTTTTAACCATTTCTTCAGTGTGTGGTTCAGTGGCATTAATTACTTTTACAATGTTGTACAACCATCACCATCTTCCATTATGGAAACTTTTTCACACCCAAAACAAAAAATCTGAACTCATTAAGCCTGAACTCCCTATTTCCTCTCCCCCCAGTCCCTGGAAACCTCAAATCTACTTTCTGCCTCTATGAATTGGTATATTCTAGACATTTCACATGAAGTCATACCATCTCTCTTTTCTCCTGGCTTCTTTCAAGTAGCTGACTGTTTTCAAGGTTCCTCCGTGTTGTAGCATGCATGAGCACTACATTCCTTTTTATGGCTGAATAGTATTCTATTGTATGTATAGACCACATTTGATTACCCATTCTCCAAAGACGCTTGGACCGTTTCCACCCTTTCTCTGTTGTGAATAATCTGCTGTGAGTATCGATGTGCAGGTATTTGTTTGAGTGTCTGAACCGCCCATGATTGAGCCTAGTTGCACGTGTCAGAATGAGCAAGAGCCCTCGTTGAGCTTAAGGAGAATTCAGTGTGTGGCATCTCAGAAGGCAAGAGAAGCCCAGTGGCCAGCTCGTGATTGACACACAGGAGACACTCAAGGAGAGTTCGTTTCCCCGGTAATGGAAATAGTATTATTCATTTATTTTAGGTCTTTCAAAGGGTATAATATATCTTTTCATCGCAGCATAAATTCAATTTGCAGTGGCATTTTTCCCCTTTCATATCTCTTCCAAGGTTGAAATATGGGGCCCTGAAGAGCTGCGGGTTGGTCACACCTCTTCGAAAGCATACATTCACCAGCCTGCAAGTCCACCCGCTTAAGATTTCTCTTTTTCTGCCTAAAGTTCAGATGATTTAATTTGCCTGAGTCACCTGCTGTCATAGGTTTCATAGAGGCTTGACATCTAACAGAGTAATTAATGCTTTAGGCTTTTAGGAACTGTTTCAGGTTTTTATTAATCACCTTTGTGATTTCACATATGAATTATGAAGGAGTTATTTTGGTAGTTGGATTTCCCCCTCAGAAAAATTTCCATATTTGTTCATTCTGAACTGATAGCCTGAAGAAGAATAAAAACGGAGCGCGTTCCCCGGGTTTAGACAGGCGTTGCAAATTACCCAGAGTCACGATTACTTCGTAGTAAACAGAAGTGCGTGCTGTTTGAAGTTGATAGTTAAACGTTTTCTCTTTCCCTGACTATAAATTAATTAGCCATTCTCTGTGACTGCCCTGAATGTATGGACTTTGTGAACATTTAAAGATGAGTGAACATCAGAAAGACTTTGTGGGTTTTGTTTGATTCCTCTGGTTTCCATCCCTGGAGGAGTCACTGCTAGAACTTTCATGATTAGTATACTACTCTTTTGGAGTTTTTCAAGAAGACAGTGATATCTAGGTAACTAGAAAGAAAATAGAGACCAACCCATATAGTTTTATTTGGGGAAAATATCATCTCTTCCTGGATTTTCAAAATGATACGATTGTATTTGAGATCAGTATGTGAAAAACAAACAAGAGTGGTGGTGTCTGATCCTTAGGATTAAATTCTGAAGTATGAAAAATAAAATGCAGTGACCGTTGTTTTTTTTTTTAAGTGTCAGCTCTGGCCAGACGTGGGCAGCTTCTCTGCCTGAAGGTGGCTATCTGTGGGCCCTCCTTGCTGGTTTCCTTGGCGTGGGGCAAATGCAGATTTCCACCGTGCTTATAGGAAATTTGACTCTCTGCCTTTTACTCTGACA
Source organism: Cabassous unicinctus (assembly GCA_029593785.1). Classification (NCBI taxonomy): domain Eukaryota; kingdom Metazoa; phylum Chordata; class Mammalia; order Cingulata; family Chlamyphoridae; genus Cabassous; species Cabassous unicinctus. Next base: position 9,528 of record JAQZBX010021918.1, read on the forward strand.
AGAGAAGAGTTGCTGCTTTATTTGGAACAGGGCTCTTTCCTGTGATTCTGCCATACTTGGGGAAGATTTTTGAGAGTACAAAATACAAGACAAAGTAGTTATATCAGTGTGTGGATCGAGGCAGCCACTCCGCTCACATCCGATGCCCTGATTGTCGAGTGAACATACCTGTTATTGCTCTGACTGCCATTTTTACTATTCCTAAATGGCTGGTTGGGTTGGAGGGGGTGAGGAGGGAGAGGTGGGTGGGAGAGAAGTCCATTTGGAAAGTCAACAGGGGAAGTGCTCGGTTGGGGCCGCAGACATCTGATAGAATTCTTGTAGTTAAGGGAAGGGTGCAATACCCAGCAGATGGGCCACCTTCAAATTCTGCAGTAGCCTGCTATAACAGATGATGCACTTCCAATTGAATAGTATTTTAATCTTAATTTACTTACAACCTGTTTTTTGTAGGTAGCAGCATTTCTGACAAAGGTGATAAATTTGCTAAAGCTTAACATTCAGATTCTTTCCTCATCTGAGAGTTATATAATTATATATACATTTGGGTTCAGAGGTCCCAGTCTAACAAATTCCCTTCACAGGAGCACCATTTGAAGGCCCAGTCTCTCATTAATTTCATTTGACATTTATGTCAACATTACATTCCTAGCCTAAAAGGAGAAATCGCATGTGTATGCAGAGGTGTATTTTAAAGTTGAGTATTTAGTTTGGCAGTGACAAGCAGCCAGTTAAGTCTGCTAAAGCGAAATTTTCTAAATTAGTTAATGTAAAGTGGCCTAAGAGCACTAATTTTAAATTGTTCTACAAAGTGCTAAATGCTGGAGCATGTGGCTGTTTTGATATTTCTCCCGGGCTCCCAGAGTTGGGGAAATGGGTGTGTGCCTGGGAAATTAACTTGTGAGCCAAGAGAGGCGAAAGCAACAGGCTGGAAAAGAGTCGCTTGTGGTGTCAGGAGTAGGATTTGCTTACATGAGATCTTGGGCCAAAAAGACCTGGTCCTTCTCCCACTCACTCTAGCTCCAGAGAGGAGTTTATGGGGTCCCTGGAGTCCTCAGTTCAATTTCCCCCCCATGTTTTGAGTGGAGAACGATTAGAATGACCAGAAACAAGCGCCCGTTCCCAGTGCTGCGGAACAGAGTCTCCTAAACGCTGCGGCTGAGGTGGGAGGGGGCCGCTAGCCCCATCCCCAGCGCTGGGTGCTACAGTAATTCTCTGACCATTTGATCACGGGGCTATGACGTTGCTTGGTGCTCCCAGAAGTAGACGGAAAGCGTGACCTGGGTTTACTGACTCTCCGCCAGCTTGTTGGATAACACTGTCTTCCGATTTAGGGAGTCTAGATGGATTTCAAATCAGCGGCTGCCACGACAGCGGAAAGGAGCTCTCCTTAAGCAGCATCCAAGAGATGGAGCGCGTCAGTGCCTTGGGCTCCAAGACGCTGCCTTTCACACGCCGGTCCGTGCGGTCTGCGCGCCCAGGAGCTGTGCTCTGCGCGCCCAGGAGCTGTGCTCGGGGCTCGGCTGTAAGCGGGAGCTGCGGGCTGGCCTTCTGTCTCGCCGAGACTCCACCAGCCTCGGACGGGACTGGCCTTTGGCAAAAGTGGGGAGCGGGCAGCTCCTCAGGCCCCTCACTTGGCTTCATTCCGGCGTTCACCCCCACCTCCCACTACCCCCTGTCCTGTGCCAGGTTTATTGATCCAAAACAAATCCTCTTGAAACACACCGTCCTCGCGAATACAAAGGGTCACGCGGACCTGGCGCAGCCCTCCCAAGACCCCCATGGCAAAGCCCTTCGAGGTCATCACAAGGGTGATTTTAACTCTGACCTTCTGGACTCTGTCTCCTGGGGGTCCCCGTGGTGGTTTAGCCACTTAAAGTCTCCGAAAGGTAGGGACGTTAGCAGGGAGGACTTGGGGTCGGCTTAGCCTTCGCGCCTTTGGCGACTTCGTCCTCAGTGCCGTGCTTTGGCGTTGAGGCCTTTGGGGTTGTCTCACCTGTGCTCTCCTGTGCTTAAGCTGCTGGCTCACCTTGTTCGGGAGGTGCTCTGGGAAGCCAGGTGTGTTTATGGACCGGGTAAGCTGGTGGGGGGAGGTATTTTGTATCAGAGTTCCAGCACGCTCTCTCCCCCTCACAAAGGCACTATGTTCAGAAGAACGAAGAAACTCGTCGTTTTCCGGCTGTAAAGGCAGTTCTGAATTTCCTAGGGAAGAGCTCTTGAGGGGAAGGGGCTCGGAGGTCTGGGCCCACCTTTTCGTGTGTAGAGAAGCCCAGGGAGGATAAGACCGGACAGATCTTCTGAAGGTCAGGCCACTCTTCTTTCCTTCCAGCCTCTGCCTATAGCATGAGTAGAGAAGTTTCCCATCAGATGCCGTGGGTGGGATAGAAAGTGGTAGAAATCACTCTGCTGAGAGCAGCGAACAGGTTAAAGCACCGTCGCATGAAAGGGCCCTTCGAGACCATGTACCGCAGAGATGGACCTGGCAGCCACGTCCCTAGAGTCCTCAGTTCAATTTCCCACCAATGTTTTATGAGTGGAAAACGATTAGAGGCATCCATTGGCCTGCAGGATGCTGGGGCTCCCTCACTCCCAGGCCTTTATCAACCCAAAAGGAGTCCCAAAACCTTGCTTGCAGGGAACTCATCAGTACTCATCGAGGCCCTGCTTCTTGGTTAAATGAACTGCCATTCATTCCCTTAGAAAATGTCCATTTCTCTGGAAGCCCTCGCCTCTGACACTTTCAGCCAGGAAGTGGTGAGGGCACTGCATGGGAGTAGGTGGTGGGGGGTGGGGGTAGGGAAAGTGGCCTAGAGCAGCAATAACTTTGAACAGTGACTGTCGAAATAAGCCCCTCTGCCTCCTAGCCTCTTAAAGAATGGCTCCTCTTTGTCACTGAAGACCTTCCTCTAATCAGTGCCCCTCTCCCCTGCAAACCTGGCCCCACGCGGACAGCTGCATCTGAAGTGGTCCCTAGTTCAGCCTCCTTGATCGCCTGGCAGTTTGCTTGGCCCTATGGGAGCTCAGGCAAGGGCTGCGCTGTGTGAAGGAGAGCTCGTGGCGCAAGTTGCCTTCTCCAGTGCAATTTAGAAATTGCTAGCGGACTAGCTCTCTGGATGGGAGGCCCTGTTCCCTTCTTTAACGAAATATTCAGAAAGCGGCAGAAGTGGCTGGTCTGCTCTTGGTGCAGGTTTGCTGGCATTTGGCTTCATGCAGTACATTCCTAATGTACTGTAGAGCCTGCATCTGAGCACATCAGTAGGTGTGTTTTGAAACTAAATATTTGCAAAGGGCTAGTCTCTTCTCATGTTAAATTATTGATAACAAACTTCACAGACACTGTATGGGACTTGATGGTCTTTGATTTGTGAGTGACCTGCCATTTATTAGACTTTATCTGCCCATGAAATCCATTTCCAATTCCGACCGTATCTACTTTGGGATTGCTTGCCAGAAATCTATTCCCAGGTTTCTCCTTATTTCTGTGAAATATCTCTGTCTCAGCACCTTTCCCAAGGTGGCTGATCTAATCGGGGGCCGATCACTTATCACGTCTCACTTTCTCTGGCAGGTCTGTCCAACTGGAAAGTGCGTCCTGGGGACATTCAGAAGGGCGAGGCCGTGCCCTGTAGGAAGCCTTCTTCCTCTGTAGCCGAGCGTGAGGAGAGGTGAACTTCCCAAGCCAGAGCCCTTTTCAGGGGTCTCTAAACAGAAGCAGGACCACCTTGTGGCCAGGGCAATGGGAGTGGGCTCCCTGCCTTCCCTCTGCCCGGAGCCGTCAGGAACCCTCCTCACTGAAGGGGTTCAGTGACCCGGAGCAATTAGAACTCATTTGCATGGCACTGCGGGCCACCGGGCCCCAGAGGCTCTTCCAGCTCCCACTTTTCTTCCCTGTAGACAGGTGCATCCTTCTGGCTGCTGCCAGGGCCAGCTGGCAGGAGGACTCTAACTTGTCATCGCAGAAATAAAATTTGTCACCTCTGTGTTCCCAACCTCTGTTCTTCCATGTTTAACCAGCACTCTGAATCTTTATAAACATGTCAGGGTTTCTATTTTTATTTCCTAATTAATTCAGAAAAGGAGCAGAAGACATTGCTAATGATAGAAAGAGAGAGGGCCAGGTGGGACGGAAATGGGGTGCTTCTGCTTCTCAGGTCCATGAGGCAGTTGAATGAATATGGGGTGTCCTGCAATTTGAGAAATGACTTGGGGTCGCCTAGTGCCTTGATGATCCTTGGGCCGTCCAAGAACTGGTCACAGTTTATGCACATGTTGAACTTTATCAAATACAATGGCAAGCTTTTCTTCTTATACTGATAGACCTCATTTTATTTTAGGCACAAGGGAGAATAACAATTTCCACATACTGTAATTTTTCAATTATTTGAAATTTATTCCTTTTAGCACTGCTTTTGAAATTATCTTCTCTGAGTACATTAAACCTAATTTAACCTTTGTCTTGATGACTCAGAATCATCTTTATAAACATCCAGAACTATGTACTTTAGCGATTCAGAATCTTAGCAATCTCAAGGATGCAGTGTTTTAATTAAATGAGCATTTCCTCCTTTCCATTGTTAGCCTGAAAGGCTAAAATAATAGACATAAGGTAATGGAAAGAGTTCTGAACTTAGCGTCAAAACTGGTCTCCAATTTAAGTTTAATCGTTAATTAACTGTGTGGCCTTTAGCAAGTCTCTTAACCTTTCTGAGCATTTATTCCTTCCAGGGGGGAACTGAACCAAAGTTAGAGTTCTAAAATCCTATGATTTTATGATCGAGGACCCTACTACTTTGTAATACCAGCTGTTCTGGGAGCTTTTGAAATTAGACTTGATTTATCTCTTTATTTTATGGCCCCAAATTTCTAAGATTTTTCTAAACACTGTGTTGACTTTAAAGTTTTCCTCTATTCCAGGGATCTGCAAACTAGAGCCTGTGGGCCAAACCCAGCCCCCTGCCTGTTTTTGTAAACAGCTGTATCGGAACGCAGGGCGCTCACTCCTTTCCGTATTGTCCGCGGCTGCTTTCCAGTTGCCGCGGGAGAGCTGAGTAGCTGCAACAGAGCCCACGTGGCCCATGAAGCCTAGAATATTTACTATCTGGCTCTTTACAGAAAAAGTGTGCCGACCCCTCCTCCATTCTTTCCATGTACTCTCGGTCTATCACTTTCCATCGCACTCAGCCTCTCCCTCCACAAGTCCCTGTTAATTCACCACCTGTGCCTGGCTCGCGTCTTAAGAGTCCAGGCACCACGGCTGATTGGAACGATGCTGCCAGTCAGAGTCAGTGAGTTCAGAAGAAGAGTTTGAGGGGACAGTCCTGAATGCAGTGCCAAGTGCGCGGCCTTTCCAGCTACTTAAAGGCGCCGTCGTTCTTATTTAAATTTCTGAGTCATTCTGAATAGTTGAGGTCTTACCCTAGTTTGAAATTTCTAGACATCGCTGCTTTGGTTTTGCTGACAGTGGTTGTGGATTTGGAGTAGAACCCACTCCCTCCCTATAATTTACTCCAGACACGTGACTTTGCTGCCACGGCTCTGCTCAAAGTACTGAACCAAACTGGAGTCAAACAAAAGGCCTGGGTTTAGGTCCTACCCTGCTGCGTGGTGGTGTGGCCTACGCCTGCCTCTTCATCTGTAAAACGGGAAAGATAATAAATGCATCATAGGGTTTGCTGCAAGGGATACCCCAGAGTTCAGCTTCCCCCCACCACCCTTCAGGTGGAGCAGTTATGAAACTCATGTGCCAAAGTGTGGACCGTGAAATGGGCCACAAGCAGCAGTGGGCAAGGTCGCTGTGCCATGAAAGCATCCGGTGCCGCCTTGGGTTTCCTCTCTCCCACGTGGCTGGTGACGAAGCCTTGTCAGAGCTCTGCCTTGGCTTGCCTGTTGATAACGTCAAACTTTGATTCCCCTTAGGCCCTTGTTCCTTGTTTTCCCTGGGTGGCGAAGGGAAGGCGTGAGGGTGACGGGTAAGACACAGCCATTTCTGGGTCCCTGGTCCACCCCAGTTCCTATCACTTGATGATGACGATTTGGCGGACGTGGATCTGCAGCCAGGTATGTACAGATGCTGCACAGGTGACTGCCTCTCACTCTGGTCTGTAATTTAGCAGGGACTATTTTTCAATTTTAACTCTAAATCTCCATTAATTAGAACAATGCCTGGCATCAACTAATATCTGTTGAATTGACTTGTCATGACCAAGATTTTTCTGGCAGCATTAAGGTTTCTTTGAGGTGATTGTCTGTGTACTGGTGTGTCTAGGTAGACATCTGTAGTAGCCATACATTTGCAGCACAGCTGCCGCATGGAGGAAGTAGCTTTTCTTCACGGGACAGAAGCAGAAGGCGGGCAGCAGCTGCGGCTACAGCAGAGCGGGGCTGAAATCTTAGCGGGGAGACTTGTCTTAGCCTGCTGCTTGCCCCACGGCTTTCCACCACCTACCCCCCTTCCCCAGCTCCGGGACTGGCATCCACCTCTCACCTCCATCCCTGCTGTCTTCTCTGCTCTCTGGAGGTAATCTGAGTCAGAGGGTGCAAACTGGCATCCTTTAAGTATAATACACAACTTCAACTTGGAAGTTATCTAAGAAAGGGCCAAACCATTATCCAGGATACAAACTACGTGTAAATACGTACAGGAGCTTCTTCCTGTTCCACTTTCTTGGGAAATTAACAACCAACACTTTATTCAGTCACTTAAAAATACTGAAGCTCTCATTTGTGCCATGCTTTATGCTAGTTATTGGGGTTACAGCAATAAGCAGGACGGTAAACTCCATCTGCACGGAGTTTACATGTAATTAACAAGTAAACAAACAAGTGAAATAATTACAAATCGTGAGAAGAAACAATGAAGTATGCAAATCGCATGCTGAGAGGGAAAAAAATAACAGAGGCATCCACTTTAGATAGGGTGGTTAGGGACCAGCTCTTAGGAGATGACATTCAGGTGGAGTGCCATATCAAATAGTGCAAGGAAGAGTCCTCCAGGCTGAGGGGCAGCCTGTGCAAAGGCCCTGAGGCTGGTGGAGGGAGCTGGGCTCATTTGTGGGACTGAAACAGCACAAAGGGGTGGGAGATTGTGGTGCAGGCTGAGGCTCAGGAGGGGCTCTGGGTCCAGGTGAGGCTGCTCTTAGAGGAGGTTAGATGGACCCAAGGGAAGCCATGGACCAGTTTCAAGTATGGAATGACATGGTCAGCTTTGTATTTAGAGCGTCAGTTTTGTGGCTGTGTGTAGAGTGGTTGGGAGGTGAGGAAGATGGAAGAGGGGAGTGATGCACTGGCTTAGAGTAAGGAGGTGGGAGTGAAGATGAAGGGAGGTTCCTGGTGTGTTGGAATGGAAGGGAAAAGGAAGGAGCTGGGATGACATCCAGGAGGTGGATTTACTTATATGGTTGAGTTTGGGGGTGTGGGAGGACAGGTTTGGAGGAAAAGTCAAAAGTTCTGCTTTGAAATCAGGTGTACCTGTAGCACAAAGCACCTTCGGAGCCGCTAAGTGCCCTCGTAGCCTTTCTGGTCCTTGCCACTCATGCGTCGTGGCACGCTCTGACGAGCTGCCAGCTGGCTTCTCTAGGTAGCACTCTGAGCCTCGTCGTCCCTTCAGCACCTAACACGGTCGCTGGCTTGCAGCAGATGCCCAGCAGGTGTCGATGATGTTGCCTACACCAAACACCCCCAGCTTGGTCAAAGAGCTCAGCTCTAAAGGGAAGGAAAAGGAGCCGTGGGTATAAAGGGGAAGGGAGCTGGGCTGGGTTGAGGAGTTGGAGTGTTTTGTGGCGGTGGTGATGACATGGCTGTTTTTCTAGATGGAGAGTTTAGATGACTGCTGAGGGAGTGATGAAAGTTTTAGGGAGCACATCTAGATGTCGGGGGCTTGTGCCGCCTCCCTCAGCCTCTGTGCTTGTACCCTGGGGTCACCTGTTGGCGTTTACACACACACACACCTGTCTTCCCTTGCCTTTCCCTTTATCCTCCTTTTCTCTCTCCTGCTTTCTTATTCCCACCTGAAACGGAAAAAAAAATGCAAAGTAACAAGGAGGAGGAGGAGAGCGGAGCCGTGGGCTTCAGTCAGGGTCGAAGGGGCAAGGAGCATTGCTTGGAATGTGTCGCTGCCGTCACGCAACGACACGAACGCATCACAAATAATTTCATGTCCTGAAAACCAGGACAATGAATGTAATTTTCACTTCATAATTTCAGGGTTCTGGAGACTGAAGCTCGTGATAGTAACACCACTTATTAATACTTAAAAGTGCATTTCTGTCATATGTCCCATGTCCTGAACTAGTAATTTTTGACAAAGGAAAATAACGAGGGCAGTGTCTCTTGATTTTAGAAGCTAAGCATTTGCTGCATTTTTTATTTAAGTTATTTCTTCCCTGTAGGAAGGTAAAGAAATCTGTGATAAAATAATAATTAAATGCTGACAGTGCTAAATTTCTACCCAGCATGAGCTGGCAGCAGTTTCATACCAAAACATTAGGTCATTTGAAGAAAAAAAATCTGATTAAATACCTCTGTAGGCTTTTCTGATTAGTCGTTCTTAAAAGAGCCGGTGACAGTAATGAAAGGGTGTAATTTGACAGCCGCAATTTACTTTTGAAAAAAAGGTAACATAGCAAAGTATAGTATGTGTGTATGAGGTTTTTACAGAAATTTCTTGTTGGTCTTTACTAGTGAGATTTGTTGTACTAATCATTAGCTTCTAGCAGTTCTGAGGAGCCCCACCAGCCAGGTATGATGTGAGATGAAAAGTAAGGTGGGTTATTGGGGTGGGAGATGGGGGGCACTGACGTTGGGGTTGGGGGACAATTTAAATGCCAGTCCTCCCTCCCTCCCTCCCTCCCTCTCTCCCTCCCTCCCTTTTCTCTCTCTCTACCCCTCATAGCAGGTTTTGTATTTCTACGGTCAAATGACCTTGACACGAGTAGGTTTGGGAAATGAGGTATAGCTTGCAGAGGTCTTCCTTTCATTCCCATGTATTAATTTTCTGCGGCTGGCAGCTCACAGCATCTCTTTGTATTAACTCGTTATGGCATGAGGGCCACAGGCCAGACTTGACACGAAGATAGAATGAGTATGTGGCATATGGTAAATGCAACAGCCACCACTACCCACTCTTTCTTTTCACTTTCTCCTTGACTTCTGTTGCTCATTGGTTTCTTAAGCTTGAGGGTATTTTCCTTTTGGTCCATCTGTTATCCTCTCACCTTCAGTAGATATTAGAACAAATGGTCTCTTTGGCTAGGATGTTATAGAATCATGGAGCTTTGATCCTCAAAGAAGCCTAGAGCTCATCCTGCCCAAATCCCTCAATTCACAGGTGAGGATGTTGGGGCCCAGGAAGGTTAGCTCTGTTAGCTGCAGAATGGAGCTTTGAACTCAAGTCTCCCGAATCCCAGAAAAGCGTATGTTTTCCCTTTTCTGCCTTACCTCTCAAAAGCTGAAATGAAGGTGGGGATGGGTGAGTTTTGCCTTGGAGGGTTTTTGGAGAAGGTTAGCTGCGATGATTCATTATCACCTTCATTTGTACTTCCAGAGCTTGTTCTGTCTTTATAGTTTTCCTGTCAAGTGCAGGAACCTGAGTCCTTCCATTTATTATTAATGATGATGATATGTAGCTTTCACTTTTTAGCAAGGATTGAGAGCATGTGAGTCGACCCAAGGATTAGCCAGGACAAAAAGAGAAAGTTAGAAACAATTCAGAGGAAAGAGCTGAGGGGTAGGCATTTATTCGTAGAGCTTTCTCTGGGTTCCTTTTCAGTCAAGCAAAAGGCTGGTCAGTTTGGAGAGTTGATTCTATGTTGGAGATCATTTATTCAGCAGCCAGTTCCT
>JAQZBX010021918.1:19464-32096 GCA_029593785.1 Cabassous unicinctus
TGAAATGAAGGTGGGGATGGGTGAGTTTTGCCTTGGAGGGTTTTTGGAGAAGGTTAGCTGCGATGATTCATTATCACCTTCATTTGTACTTCCAGAGCTTGTTCTGTCTTTATAGTTTTCCTGTCAAGTGCAGGAACCTGAGTCCTTCCATTTATTATTAATGATGATGATATGTAGCTTTCACTTTTTAGCAAGGATTTAGAGCATGTGAGTCGACCCAAGGATTAGCCAGGACAAAAAGAGAAAGTTAGAAACAATTCAGAGGAAAGAGCTGAGGGGTAGGCATTTATTCGTAGAGCTTTCTCTGGGTTCCTTTTCAGTCAAGCAAAAGGCTGGTCAGTTTGGAGAGTTGATTCTATGTTGGAGATCATTTATTCAGCAGCCAGTTCCCACCTTTTCCCCTAACCAACATATTTTCATGATCCCCTCACTCTAAATTCACCTTCTGGAAAGCTTGACCTTTTCAATTTCTTTGACCCTACCACACTCGCTCAAAATCTCTAATAGCGCCCCATTCCCTGTCGTTGTTACCTCCTGCAGTTGTACCACTGGGCCTCCCTCGGACAAAATGCACCTCCCTTCAGCTCCCCAGGCACACATTGTCCTTGAGCACCTCCACGCTTTGCTCTGGCTCCTTTGGTTGCCTGAAATGGTGAACCCATCAAGGGCCTGCGTCAACCACCCTTCCTTCGTGGTCGCCACCCAGACAACCTAAACAGGAAGTGGTCTCCCCCAGGTCCTACAGGGCTCCCTGGATACCTCATTGGGATTCCACCGGACCACCTTTTAGTGCTGTTCCTTTATAAAAGCCACAAGACCTGCCTTCTGGTCACAGTCCTGCTGTTACCACTTCATATGGCTGTGGGACATTTAGGATTCTGTTCACCAACCTGAGGTTGTACGAGAATCAGACGAAATACAGTATTAATGTTATGTGAGAATCACCTATGAGAACTACTAGACAAACACTTACTATGAATGTGCTTCAGTTTATTCACCTGTAAAATGGAGCTAATAGTAGAGTACCTGGTGAGAATTAATTGTAGTGCTTGGCTTCTAGAAGTCATCAATAATAGCCATTGCTGGCATCATTCTCATCAGCCTCATCATCAGGAGCTCTGCAGATAGAATTGTAAGTCTCTTTAGTACAGAGGATATGTTTTGAAATCTCCTCCATGCATAGGCTGGAGCCTTATACTAGATGCTCAGTAAAAACTTGCTGGATATTTTGATAGTTCCATTCTTCTTTCTGGGTACAGTACTTCGACTCTCTTTTCTCTCTCTTCCTAAGACTTTAAAGTTCCCACTGATCACTCTTTGGCTTGGAAGTTTTTAAAGGAATAGAATTCAACTCTCTGACAGCAGTGTTGATTTTGACTCTGAATGCAAATTAGTCTGATAGGTGAGTCACTGTGAAAAGGCAGATGTCATTATCCAAAAGTGGTCCAAATTCATTTTCTTCTTTTTTTAAATAAATGTTTTATTTAAGTATATCATTCATACATGAACATACATAAACAATAAGTATATAGTAAAAGTTGTGAACTTACAAAACAAACATGTACATCATCATACAGGGCTCCCATATATCACTCCATCAACAACACCCTGCATTGTTGTGAAACTTTTGTTACCAACTGTGACACAGCAACGTCAAAATATTACTGCTAACTATAGCCTATATCTTACATTTTGGTGCACCAAATTCATTTTCTTTTGATACCTCCTTCTCAGGATGTAATACTGGCATGTTTTGAAATGGAACATCATTTATCAGTGTAATTGAGTATTGTCTTGATCATGTCAAGGTTTGCATAATGTCCTCGCAGTAGCCCTTTGAAGGTGCATGTGAGGGCAGAATTTGTTCTATAGATGGTGAGGCAAGAATTTCAGGTACAACTTCCTGTTCCCCTGTCTTCGACACTTTTAATGTAGAATACCTGGGTAACTGACAGCTGATAAATGAGAAGAAACAAAAGCCTTGTAGATGACTTGGACGTAAAATATTTATGTGTTATCTAAAAATACATTGCATGATCTGCTTACACACATCCAAAACTTTGCAAATGATATACTGTTTGATGTAGGTATTATTTTGGAATTCCTTTGTGAACACTGTAGGAGTTTGATATTGTTTATGAATTCCAAAAATAGATATTGGATTATGTTTGTGAACTGGTATGGGCATATTAGATTGTATTGGATTCAGAGGTTTTTACTTTTACTCGATTAATTAATGATTAAGGCTTTGATTGGGCTACATCAGTAGGATGTTGAGTCCCCACCCCCTTGGTGGGTCGGGACTCAGAGAAAACAACAAGGCTCAGGAGTTAGTTGGAGTTTTGAGCTGGAGCCCCCAGAAGTGAAAACACAGAGAAGCAGATACATTAGACACGGCAGAGGCCCTGGGAAGACAGACTAGCTGTTTGCCTGATAGTCCACAGCTGACCTTGTAGAGAGAACAAAGCAGCTAACCCCAGAGAGGAACGAGTCCCAGGAGAAAGACAAGACTTATCCCAGCTGATAAGCTGATATTGGAAGAAGTTGGGACCATGGAGCCAAGAAAGGAAGAGGGAACCTGAACTCTTGCAGATGTTGGCAGCCATCTTGCTCCAACGTATGGCAACAGACTTTGGTGAGGGAAGTAACTTATGCTTTATGACCTGGTACTGTAAGCTTCTACCCCAAATAAATACCCTTTATAAAAGCCAACAGATTTCTGGTATTTTACACCAGCACACCTTTGGGTGACTAATACAACCCACTTTAGGCAAAACCCATCAATACACTTTGCTTACCAAGTCCAAGTCCATCCATCCCTATGTTTCACATGGATGAAAAGATGAAAATCTCTTTGGGGGCTAATATGAGTGTATTTCTTTTCTCTCCACGCATCAGTAGGATGCCCTGAAAGGCACTCGTGTGCAAAATCTGCTGACAGCTATCTTCCTAGAAGATATGATTTGGGCGGTTCTTCCTAGGAATTGATGGTATGGCAGCAAAATTAGTGAGGTTTATTTAGGAGTAGTTTTCCTAAAGAGGTTGAATGGGAAAATGTTAAATGCCTGCTTAGTATATACATATTGAGGAAGAGAAGTAGAAAATGGCACAGGGAGAGCCATAAGAGGAGACAAAGTAAAGGCTTGTTATTTTAATGTGATTATGAATTAACACAATCTTACCGGAACCCCTTTTCCTGTGTGTGTGTGTGCAATAGACAGTATTTCTTGCAAATGCCCCTGTTCACAACTGCACATACTCTTTGAGTATTTTTGGAAGACTCTCTCCTCTACTGCCACTTTCCTCCAATGCCTGTGAAACTTGGTGTGGTATTTAAAGCAGCCCCAAAGCCACCAAGGTTAAGTGAGGCCATTGGGAAACCTCATAGCCTCATTATATAAGCCACAGGTGTCAGCTCTTGACAATGCCCACCAACCTGAACATCTTCCCTCATTTCCTCTCCAGAGCTAGTGTGGAGCCCCACCTTCTGGTCACTCCCAGGTGACCATGCTGTGTACTCAGTCATCTTCGCTGAGTCATATGCCCTATACTCCTAAGATACTCTCTTCAGGGTACACGCTCTGTGTCGGGAAATTCTGTCTTCTGACTTCAGCTTTCCTCTCTGTCTGCACTACCATTTGATTTTTGCTGCCCTACCCTTTATATACAGTGGATATACTTCATGGGGCATTTAACCATAGGCTTCTGGTCAAAGATAGATAGATGAATGGATGGATGGATGGATGGATGGATGGATGGATGGATGGATGGATGGATAGATAAATGGATGGATGAATGGATGGATGGATGGATAGATAGATAGCTAGATAGATGGATAGATAAATGGATGGATGGATGGAAGGATGGATAGATAGAAGGATGGATGGATGGATGGATGGATAGATAGAGTTGTGTGGAGAAGTAGAAGAGAGTCTCTAATACCTGCCTTCATTTTCCCATCAGTAACTACACATTGTGAATTTTTATATCCATATAGGTCACTGTATTTTAAGTGTGTTTAAAACTAATTTTGTCTATATTTGGTTTTTGCTTTATGTATTGGCTTTAGTACCTAACTCCCTTATAACATGAGACCATGTATTGTAAAATATCCATAATATTTTTCTGCCCCTTTACTAGATGATTATAAAATTGGGTAATATTTGAATGGGCTTAGAAAACTATAAAGCACTACCTAAAAGACCAGTTTGGCTATTATTTGATAAGGAGATTGCCTTTAATAAAGAAAAGGAAGTGGTAGAAAGTCACCTAAGATAAGAACAGCGCAGTTGACCGAAAAGGAAATGTAAATGACTCTTAAACATATGAAAATATGCTTACCCTCACTCTTCATAAGAGAAATGTAGATGAAAACTTTTTTTTGAGTTCAATTTTAGCTGTCAGATTGGTGAAGTTCAAAATAGTTGATATACTCTCTATTGGCCAAGGTGAGGAGAAACAGACTCACACATTGCTGGTGGGAGTATAAATTGATACAGTCTCTACCAAAAGGAAATTGGTAATAATAATTGAAATAGAAAATGCAAGTATCTTTGGCCAAGCAATTCTACTTCCTGGAGTTTTTCCTACAGATGTATTTGCACTTTTGCAAAAATAATGCAGCTTGATATTACTCATATGGAGTTTTCTACAAGATGTGCGAAGTAAAAAATACCAAGTACGGAACAGTGCTTTTTGTATGCTATCATTTGTGTTTTTAAAAGGGGGAAAGAAATGCTAGTTTTGCATAGATTATGTCTGAGAGAATACACTAGATTTTGATAATTGTTTTAGGTGGTGGTGGTTTTTGTTTGTTTGTCATATCTGAGTTTTTTTGTTTGTTTGTTTTATTCCTGCTGAGGTGTGGAATTGTGTGACTGGTGACCCAGGTAGAAGGCTTACTTATTCAGTGAAAACACTGAATAACCTTTTGAACCTTTTGAAATTTGTACCATATGCAGATGTTATCATTTTAAAAATTGAAAGAAACAAAACTGTTTTAGTTTGCTAAGTGCTGCTGGGAGCAATATACCACAAATGAGTTAGCTTTTGTAATGAGGATTTATTATGTTAAAATATTACATTCTGAGGCTGTGGAAGTGTCCAAATCAAGGCATCATCAAAAGATGCTGTCTCACCAAGTTGTAGCTGTGGGCAACCAGGCACGTGGCAGCATCACCTAAACCTGCTTTCTCTCTGCGCTTAGCTGTCAGGCATATGGCTCATTGCTCTCTCCTCCAGGCCTCGTCTCCTTCAGCCTCTAGGGAGCCCTCTTTCTGTGCCTCTATTTCTGCTGATTCCAGCTTCCAGCCTCCGGGACCTCTCTCAGCCTCTTGGGGTCTCTCTCCGTTGCTCCAGCTGTTTTCCTGTGTCTGAGGATTTTATTCCTCTGTTTATAAAGGACTCCAGTAAAAGGATTAAGACCCATCCTGGGTCACGCTCTACTGAAGTGATCTAATCAAAAGGTCCCATCTACAGTGGATTTACATGCACAGAAATGATGTGCTCTAAGGACATGATCTTTTGGGGTCCACCCAGCTTTAAACTGCCACAAAAAGCAAACAAAAATCAACAACAACAACAAAAAAACTAAAAGTGAGCAACAAAAAAATATGGATAAAAGCCCCAATTCTCCTCCCCCACCCACAGGCAAAAGGAAAAAAAAAAAATAGAAAGGAAGAAAGCCACTTAAGGGGTAATTATTCATGTATTTTTTCCATCTGCTACCTTGCTTGACTTTCACATGCCTTCTTGCTTGTTAAAGTTAGAGTATTTTCCTATTTGTGCTCTGGAAAACTAACTTGAGTTGACTCCTTACTGCAAAAAGTAGTCTTATTTTCACAGTTCTTGTGAACCAAATAGTCATGTCTGTGCTTTTCCCTTAATCTGCCAATTGTTATTTCTTAAAATGTTGTGAACATCAAACCTAACATAGATATTCACTTTTCCCTGACTCTTCCCAACTGAGTAGTGGAGATGGCTGGAAAGGACCCTTGGGACCTTCCTTCCAGGGAATTAATCACCAGGGTGATTAGTTAATTGTTCAGGGGCCAGTGGATCCTAACTGGGGTGTTGAATATTTGGAGAAATGACTCAAGTTCCACCTTTTTCCTCTATTGGGAACTAAACGTTGTGTCTATGGGAATTTGTACCTCCCAAGCTTTGTTTTATTTTACTTGGTTTTTACTTTCATATTGTTTAAATGAAAGGCTCTTTTCATTATTCTTGTCTTTTAACCCAATCTGCATGCACTGCTTTATAGTTTTTCCTTACCAAATTGTGTATTTTGTCTAATTATGGGGAACTGTGGACCTTTTTTGCAGAGAAGGTCAAATGCAGCTCTGGTCCAGGCCTGGTCACTTGAGCATTTTCAAATGAAGAGGCCCTCCAGGAACACGTGTCAAATGGGGTATTTGAAAGAGCCCCTTCATGTCAACTTTCCCTCCCCTTGAATTAGGAGAATTCATCAAAGCCCTTGTAGTGACTCTCTCCAGGCCCCCGTCAGGAGCTTGTTTCATTGTGTACACAGACAATCTGGAGTTAAAAGCTAACTTAAACTAAGAGTCTTGTTTACATTTCTATTGTCAACTAAAATCACTTGTTTGTTTGAATGGGGTTCAGCTTCTTTATACATGATTCTTACTAATAAGTCAGGGATAGTATGCCTTATCATGACATGTATGTGAACTGCCAGCTCGTTTTTGCTGGTAGGGACTTGAGTGCGGCTAATACTTTCACAGAACTTTCCCAGCCATCCTAACAGCCTCCCTTAAGCAAACAAATAGTTACATCCTTCACAAAACAACTGAACACATAATTCTGAGTGATTTTTCAGATGCTCTTTACAATGATTGGCCCAAGGCCTATCCTAACATCATGTACTATAGAAGCAATGGCAAGTTCTTCTTTGAAGAAGAAAGATAAATCTCAAGGCAACAGATTTCCTTCTGTTTCCCTTCAAGTATTTGGCTCCAATTCAGTAATTAGTTTTACGGATATCATCCAATTTTTATAAAGCCGGCATATAGTATTCTTACCTTTGCTTAGGGGACTATTACTAGGCTCCCAGAATTCCTGTGTTCCCAGCTTCCAGGGTCTTGCATAAAGAACTTTTGTCATGGTGTGAGGTTAAAACAAAAACAAACAAACCCAACAGTTCTTGTAAGAAAGGGTTCTGATTTCCAGGAATGAGTCATGGGTGTACCCCCAAAATAGTGTTCCCCAAGATAGGCAGACATCTGGCCAAAAGGAAGAATAAGTGTTGGGAAGGCAACCAGGCCTTCATTCCCCAGGCATGTGCTCAGTACTCACTCTATGCTCAACACTGTGCTGGCTGGGGACGCAGTGTGCTGGGATACAGTGGTTGACCAGATAGGACAAACTGTAGTCTTGATGCCCTACAGAGAAACCTTGTGGAGACATAGTGGGCACACAGCCCTGCTCCCTCCCCGCCCCCCCCCCCGGGGAGTGGGGCAGTGAGTTGCAGAGATACAGTGGTGTTGGTAGGACAGGTGTTGGTGGGACAGGTTGGACCAAGGATGGGCTGGAGGTAGGGTGGAAGCACTAGAACCTGCTTCTGCTTCTAAGACTTTGACTTCAGCCCCTACAAGACTGATCTGCATATCGTGGAAGACAAAAAATAAAGGAGATTAACCCTAGAAAGTTGGACCTGTGTCTCTCTGCACAGTGGGATTCCTCCTGCAAAGGATATTTTCCCCAACCTCATCCTCATCTCATCTGCGGCGTTAAAAATAGTCTCTTGTGCCTTGTGCTGCCGTGAAACTATTTCTACAATTCTGAGTAAGTAAATGGAGTCTTAAAGCTTAAACCTCTGCCCTGGGCAAGGAACCAAAGGATGTCATTGTGCATAACTTCAAAGGCTGATAAGATGTTTAAGGTCTCTGCTCTCTGAAAGAGTTTCTTTCTTTTAAGGCCAGCCAGAAACATTTGTGTGCACATCCCACCATTATTCCAAAGAGAAGTACGAAAACTGTTTCTTCCCTGCCTGTCTGCCGAGGCTCTGGTTTGCAGGCCCCTGGCCCACAGAATCTGCTCTCTTTCTCTCTACCCTACAGTGATTGCGTTGTGCTTTGCGTTATGAATGTCCATCCAGAAAGCATGATATTAAAAGCAATACCTTTTCCCTCTAAAGGAGTAAAAAAAAATAACAGTCTCAGTTTGCACTGTATCATGTTTGCATAAAGCAGTCACCCAAGGACTCGAGGTTTCCTTTCTTTCTCTCTTTTTTGGATTATAACTGGCATGGTTTGAGCTGGTAAAAAAATAAGCAGGCTGTTTTCTTGCTGTCTCTGATCATCCATCTTTTAAAGACTCCTGGTGACAAGTCACATAGGTGTAGCAGAGTCTGCTGTTTGTCAAGGACCATAACTCTCTCCTCTCTCTCTTTTTTCCTTTCAATTTTACCTGGGCAATGTAGAATATGTTGGTTTCTCTCTGCCATCACCAGCAGCCACCTTCAACCAATGAAAGAATGGGTAGAAGATTTTCAGTAAATTGTCCAGGAAATAGGGAAATATTGGCTATGTTACTGGAAATGTTTGCAGTTGACTACACATTCCTTCACACAGAATATCTTCCAGCTATGTTTTTTAAAAAGTACATTTGGATTTCAAAAATGAAGTCTTGCTCTATCAAGTCTCATGAGGTCAAGGCCTCAGAATAGGAGGGGACGGAGTCCTTGGAAGGATTCATTTAACCCAGGGATGTGTGGTGGAACGTGGATGCATTGGTGGCCAGCGATCTTGGCCCCCTCCTCTGTATCTCCTAGCATTCTGCTTGGAGCTTGTAGGTGCTCTGGAAACGCCTGTGGGTTGCTTAATGAAAGTGTGAGTTAGGGTACTGGAACTGGCTTAGAGTTCCCTCATCTTTCACTTGAACTCCTGGCCCTGCAGGATAGACAAAATACTCTGGTCCTGCGTTGTGATGCAGTTTTGCACTCCACATTGGTGCCTTCCGTAGAAGGAGCATTCGCCAGCCGGTCAGGAAAGACATGTAAAGTAAATGAAGACTTGGGAACCTCACAGGCAGAAGCTCCCGCTGTCCTGGCCTTCCAGACTGATGCCCTCAGGCAGACTGGAGCTGGCTTAATGCAAGCATATTTGTAACACTTTGGTTCCATCCAGATCAAAGGGCAGAATGCCTGCCTGGGGTGCAGCCTCTGAGATGAAACGTGAATGCTGGAAGTTCCAGTGCGCCTGAGTTGGCCATGCCTTGAATCCGAGAAGAAATGCCAGTTCTGTTACAATGTTTGAACCATCAGGTGGGGACTTTGAAGTTTCTTTGCCAAAAATAAATCGAATTCAATTGGATTCGATTCCTCCTTAACCTACCTTGACCTCGTGTAAGATTAGGATTTCGTCTCAAGTGGTGGGTGCTTCTAGTTGGGCTGTTGGGAGAGAATGAAGTAAACACACACAAGTGGACTAGGTGCTGAGGGCCCAAAGCCAGGGAGTGCTGCCTCCAGAAAGCAGGTCTTCAGGGCTGCCTCACCTGGTATTGTTGTTTGGGTTGCTATGGGAACCAAGTAAAGCTAAAGGTCAAAAGGAATCTCGTTTTCTGTCCTTACACAATATGGAAATATTCGGTGGTGGTGTTGCCTGAGTCAACTTTTTCCAGATTTTTAGACTCCATGGACTAGTAAAATTTCAAAAGAAAATTGCTTTCCTTTTTTGCAAATAAGGGCTTTAAAAATTACCATTTATCACTGCAATTTCATAAAACAAAGGACTTTCAAAACAAATACATCAGTAAGACTAACTTCGGAATAAAGAGCAGTCTTTTAAATTTAATAAACTCAACATTGTAAAAAACAATATATTCTTATTTTTCCATTTTTTTCTCTGATCAGTGAAAACTTTGTCACTGAGCAGTATTAATCTGTGAACAGGTATTTGAAAACTAATGTGTTAGGCTATATAGGTTATATTATATGTGTCTGTGTGTGTATATAAAGAGAGATACACAGATACATATGTGTATATTAATTGAAAATTAAAATTATGGGAATAACATATTTACATTAGGTTTTTTTTCCTTTTTTTAATTTTTTCTTTATTTTTAAAGAAGCTTTAGATTACATAAATGTTATGTCAAAAATATAGGGGATTCCCATATACCTCACCCTTTTCCCTCCCACACTTTCCCCCATTAACAACTTTTTTCATTAATATGGTACATTTATTACAATTGATGAACACATATTGAAGCATTGCTACTAACCACCATGTTCTGTAGTTTACATTATGGTTTACACTTTGCACTGCACAATTTTATAGGTTTTGACAAAACATATAATGGCCTTATATCTGTCATTGCAACATCATGCAGGACAATTCCAATGTCCCCAAAATGCCCCATGTTACACCTATTCTTCCTTCTCCCTCCTCGTAGAACTTCCGGTGACTACTATCTTTATGTCAATGTTACAAGTTCTTCCATTATTAGAATAATAATAAGTCTACTTTAGTCCATAGGTGCATTCATACCTTATGTTTGTTTGTTCCTCAGTCTTGAGGATTTGGGGATGGTGATGCCCACTCTGCTTCTGATCTAGAGGAGGCTTAGATCCCATGGGGCAGGTGGATGAAACTGTCTTGCTTGCTGTGGTAGATACTCTCTGGTTTTGGGGATGGGTGTTGTCCATCGTCATCCCTTTGTTAGTTGTCCTGGGTGAGTCCGATGAACTAGAGAGTAGGTGTTGGCTGCAACTCTGCTGAGATTCAGGGTTTAACTAGCATATGAACAGCCACAAGATTTAAGTGTCTGGGACATGTATTTAACGGGTATAGTGCTAATTACAGATTCAAATAAAAGGGGCAGAAAAACCATGTGTAGAAAAATTATAAATGAGTCTAACATTGGGGAGATAGGTTATATATTCCAAGGTAAGGCCCACCCATCAATTAATTGTCATATATATGTAAAGATATATGACAGAGTACCTTTACATATATTGTCCCGTATGATCAGTGTATACCTTTGAAATATAGTTTTCATAGCCTAAGCAAAATAGAATTAAGAATTTAGGGAAGCGGGTGTGGCTCAATAGATAGAGCTCCCGTTTACCATATGGGAGGCCCCGGGTTCGCTGCCAGCCCGCGCGGCGCGGTGGGCTGATGCAGCGGGACCTCACAACAAGGGGGAGATAAGCAGACACGGAGAAGACACACAGCGAGTGGACACAGCAAGCACAAGCAGCAATGGGGGGATAAATAAATAAATAAATAAATCTTTAAAAAAAAAAAAAAAGAATTTAAATAAATTGTAAGTGTTCCAGAATCAAATATGAATGATTTTTAAAATTATCTACTGCTTTGATTTTTCCATGCCTGTTACTTTGCATTATTAGCAGAGTAAATAAACAGGTAATACTATGATGATATGCACACATCTTTATAGCCATGAGTATATCCTGGCTGCATACATGAATATATTTATGTTATTTTTGGAATAAAAAATCAGAACATATATCCTGACAAACATCAATAGACATGTGGGGAATAATAAGAAAACTATTTGAAACAGAGTCTAAGGAAACCTGAGAAATATGTAGGGGCAGGGATTGCAGTGGGGGGAGGAGAGAGAGAGCTCAAGTGAGAAGAGAGAGAAGTTTTACTCTTAGTGAATGGGCGTGTTTCCAGTCCCAAACCTGTATTTTTAAAAATATGTATTTTTTTACCTCAAGTTTTTCTATCAAGAACATCTGAATATAGTTGTGCCCAACTTTGAATGTTCTCTTTGAACAAGATAATGAACTGTTTTCCCTTTGCCCAGTTCCTCCTTGCTTTCCTGGATAGCCTCCCTAACGCTCCCTAAAGGAGGGTGCTGGCTTCAGTATTCCAGTTTGCAACACTATTCTAATAGTTTGCAAAATCTATCGCAACTCTAGTAGCCTTGTTGCTAAACTGGCAGTCTTATTTTGAAAATTTGTAGCCAAGCTAGAACTTCAATTAGGCATTAATTAATTAATCAATTAGTGTCAGACAGTGATCATTAAACAAATATTTACTGAGTGCTTCCTACCATGTCAGGCTTAGTGCTGAGCAGTGGCGATACAATACAGTAAAGATAAATGTAGTTTCTATGCTTGGAGAGTTCACAGTTTGTTGGGGAGACAGACAACAAACTAATAAATAACAAATAATTAATTACAAATAGTGATGGATCCTGAGTAAGAAACAGATGGGGTGCTATTATCAATAGTCCTTTATAAGGCAATCTTGCAAACTCATCAGGAAAAGGGAAAATTCATTTGGTAATCAATAATTGACAATTGGTATTTAAACATTTTTAAAGATGACAAAAATGTACATTGTGGTTGTATATATATGTATGTGTATATTTTGTGTGTGTGTATGTGTGTGTATGTCTATATGAGAAAAGCAAAGTTTAGATATACCATAAAGTCAGTGATTATTTTATCTCTGGAGAGTGGGATTTTTATTATCTCTGCATTTTAAAATTTTCCTGCAATAAAAGCTGGGGCCCCTCCCCAACATTAGGAAAGGGGAGGAGGAAGGTTTTAAAAAGGCCTAATCTGGGGCCCGGCGTGCATGTCTCATCCTGTAGCATGCCCACAACCCTTGTCTCAGGTTGTGTACCTATCTCATTTC